>JAUMHH010216157.1:0-12444 GCA_032359455.1 Chlamys rubida | reverse complement strand
GACATAAAGTTACTTAAACACATGGACTTAGCCACAGTAAATAGAAACGAAATCTCACTCAAAGTAATTTGAAGTGAATTTTGTTTTCCATTCCATACAAGTGCTGATTGTAATGAGAATGTAGCCTGTCATAGTTGTGAAAAGTTGCATAATTTGTTTGCTGCGCAGCTAACTGTATAAAATTACACTTATTGGAGAGAAAATTAAGAAAATGTAATTAATAGATATATACTGTGCAGAATATCTGACTGATTAAATATGTCCAAATGTTTCAATATGTGTTTATCGGCAATAAAGATATGTTTAACACAAAGACGTCGTGCCAGATTTGTATAAAGCTTGATAAGTTTAGAGATAAGTTAACACAAAATTTCCTTCTAGTATGATTTCAAAAATATTAAGATTCCATACTAAAATTACATGTTGGGGAATACAAATTATTAGTTATACATTTTCATATTAGTCGAAAAAGTTCTTTTGGAAATATGCGTCGATGGCACTTTGGGCTATTCATGATTTTAGCGAACTACCCGCTGACACAATTGACTCAACGTTTGTGTAATCGCTACTTTGTGTATTAAAGAAATATAAATATCACATTGACCATTCTTAAAAATGCTTTTCAATTAAACTTTTTGCATCATCCTCACGTCAATCTGGGGATGAAGTACCTGTCAAACCCGTCTTTTAATTGTTGCGTCATAATGAGGCCGCTAAACATTTCTTACTTGCCAAGTACACTCTTTTGCAAAAGCTTCTGGCCAATTAATTAAAGGCATTTTGCTAAAGTGTGAAAAAAATTAAGAAACAAAACTGAAAGGTATTGACCGGAAACTATTAGATACCGCTTTACGGCGGGATCTCATCACAGTGATTGAATGGTGCATTTTTAGACAACTAAATATAAGTTAACGCCAACTTCAAAATAAACTGACTTACCTTCTTCGTTCTGAGCACTCTGTCGTCAACGGTTGATAACGATGTTGCCATGGAAGCGACCAATAACATGCTCTTTTTCTTCGTCGCTTTCCAAACACGTCGCCAATAGTATCTATCGCGCGATTGAAATCATCCCCAACGGTATTTACTCTGTCCACAACACCGTCAACGATTTTTTCTAAAACCTCTAATTGTTTTTCACATTCCCGCTTTGCGTTGTGTATTCCATCGACACACTTCCGGTGGACATTGTTGACACCTTGTGTACATTTCTGAATAATGAACAGATAGTTGATTATTGAGTGGTTAGCATGAATATTTAATGCTTTGATAAATGTAATTGCCTGTCCTCATCAATCGTGGTTGTTTACTGCCTACAATTGACGTGTGAGTTATCCCCCTTTCCCATATTAAAATAGATCAACAGCAGCGAGTAACGTTTGATCCTCAGCTTGGTACAGCTTCTGTACGAGTACCAAACAGCTGACTGGTGAGTAATCATGGAAATATTATTGGTTTTAGAAAATTCAAACGATTATCTGTTCAAATAAGAATGCATGAGTTTTGCTATGAAATTATCAGTACAAATAAAGACTGAACCTGCGGGTCGGCCATATAGCTAACACTGTCGACGACAGAGGTTGTAAATTGATCTTTTTGCTGCACGGAGACCCTTAATTACTTTTTTTCTTTTGTGTGACGTCCATTGTGTCATACACTTGATGTCGTGTCTCGCCACTTTTTGTTGTTATAATTTCATATCAGTTTCTTTCTTTTTTTCTATCTTATTAGTAATCTCTAATACTTTTGTGATCTCTCCTTGGTTTTGAAGTGTTAAGTTGAGATACCATACTCTTCAATATACATGTACATCCTAAATATTACCAAACAGCAAATGGACACAAACAAACCAATCGAGGAGCGACATGGACGAATCTCGTGTAAAGCTGCTGATTGACTGGAGAGAAAGCATTCTTTCTTAATGCATTCCATTTAAAGGGCGTATCATCACACAGAATACAAGATATGAAAATCAATATGGTATCACTAAATATGGAAAATACTATCTAGTTATATAAAGATTAAAACAATTAACTTCATATTTAGGTTAATATTTAAAAGGTGGTACCATTAAATTAAAAATTAAATATGTTTCGGGTCAAACGGTTAATTTTAAGAAATACACCGCAGAATACCCATTTTGATGCACGTGTATATATTCCAGAATTAAAGTGAAAAATTTGATTTGATTTTATAAAACGAAAAACAAAAAAACCCCAACCAACTAATGGAAAGAGTCGAACCAGAATATATGAATAGCACATACAACAGCCTCGACAGAATCGCTGATAAACCATTAACAGATTGTCAAGATACCGCATACGGGAAACATCAGCAACAAATGTAAATTAGAAGAACAAAAACATCCAGTCAGAAATCGTCATAACCGTATAAATAATAATTAAATCAGAAGATATATGTATTTGATTAACCACTTGCCCACATCACAACCAAAGAATGGCAAAAAACTGAAGAATACCCCATTCGGGATACCATCAAGAAAGGGAAATATAGACGGAATTGTGTAATATCCACAGACGCATGACATTAGTATTATTATGTTGATAATTGTGCATGAATTGAAGTAAATGGGAATTTAATAGGAAAGGTACTGACCGTAAGCATGGGGTGCCTCTAAACATACTCGGAGAGACACTTGTACAACATACCATTGATTTGAACCAATGGGTGTGTGCTAACAGAAAATGTAATTTTCCTTTGTGTTACACTAGCTTTTATTTAATGATGGTGAAAATACTGAAGGGTGATACTGATATAATTACAGTACACTCACCTTCCCCAGCACAAATATACGAACTTTTGTTTTGAAATATCTTAAATGTTTCCGAACGATATTTCAAACGAAAATTAGTAATTATGTATACATACTCTGGCTGCGTCCCGTACGGCAGACGCTGCGTCCTTAATCTTTCTGTCGACTGCTTCCACCTGCTCTGTCACCGGATCGATGAACTTTTGCAAACTTTGACCAATTGCTTGCAAGTCATCTAATGAATCTTCAATTGAATTGGCTATTTGCCTAATTGGTTCCTCCAACTGTTTGCGCAAAAGCTGACTTTGATTGTAGATGAGTTCAGACGTACACGCCATAGTGTTGGACACCTGAATGGCGTTGTCCGAGATGTTCATCACTGGCCCAGAAAGCAGGATACCAAATATTGTGGCCAACACGGCTACCCTCCCACGTCCCGTGCCGAGGGAAGGAATCATCAACATCACCACACACCGGAAGTGGGTTGACACTGCCAAACCTATGCTCATCGACACCGTTATTCCTATTGTTATCCAACCGGAAATATCGTAGTCGTAACCAAAACTGAATGTGATCAGTGCGTAAAATAGGCCTCCTGTGACCACGCCCCATAATATACCAAAGATTGCTTTCAGGCAACGATGTTCTCTTGCTCTACTTAGAAACAGTTTGTACAGAAAACTATCCGGGTTTTCTTTAATTCTTTGCCATCGTGATGGCGGCTTCTCACCAATCGCTGATTTACTTTTCTTCATTATGGTTTTGCTTGTACGAACCGATATCTGAAATGAAACAATACCCAATGATTAATATCAATTCAAAACTTCACCGTTGAAAAAGTTCTTTCTCAACTACGTCGATGTACACAAATTTACGTACTACAAACGGACTATATAGGTTTAACAGATATAGATCAAGTAGTCTTTGCAGCCAATTTTATCAGGAATGAATTTATAAGGAAACAAAGCGTCATATCGACAGTGATGTGCGATATGTAATGCTAAATGCGCTTTATTTAGAGATAGGTGTAAATCAAGATACGTGTATATAGGTTATTCCTAGATATTGTGTTATATATTGGTATTACCAGAAATGGCACACGGACATAAGATAATGAAACGCCAATAAATAAACAATCTGGGATTTATTGCAAGCCAGTTTCTAAAACAGGCACGAAAGAGACCCGAGGACATGGTAATGCAAACAGAGCTAAAAATAATGGCTTAGAGCAATGGTACTGTTAAAGCATGCACCGAAGTAAAAAGTGACGTCAGGAGATTAAATATAACTATAAACATAGGGAAAGGGAAATGTCGAGAGGAACGGTATCGACACCGTGGCATTATAGCAGAATACAGAGACGAGGTAATGTTAAGGCGACTTAAAAACATGGATATAGTATCAAAAGTTATTCGACAAAGAAAAATTACAAAAACCACAATACTGGAAATATACAACCGTTAACAACCAGTACATTAATGAAAAATGCAAAACAACATATATGCATAAACTAGTTAAGTAGATTCAAGTTGGTACGTTTCCATTTTTGACGTCATGAGTTCATTTCCACTTCTGGCAGATTACTAGTTGTTTGCTGACGAATTGAGTTCATTTTCATTACTAATAGATGCATTTTTTTTAAATTTCAAATCTGACTTAAATTACATAAAGCTTTCCTGGGATAACTCGAAATAGTTATAAAATGAAGTCAAACTAATAAAACAATTGTTGTATATTTCGTTCACAGTTTTTCAGACTGGAATTAAATTAGGCAGGATAAATAGAGCACGTGCAGATACAACTCTTACTATATTAAATAAGATCCCCAAAAATTAATGTAATCGAATATTTTTGTATTACGTGATAAACAATATGGAATTTGTAACACTAAATGTTGTTAAACTAAACTTATCAAGCAAAATATATAAAACCATTAATTTTCGTATCCCTTTTGATGTGAAAGTGACACACTCGTCTCTAATCAATGGCAGAGAAGTCGATGTTTAATAGAATACAAATAATCTAATGTTACATTCTCAAAAACATGCTACTAAGAATTCTCCGAAAAGAGGCATGCATTCAATTTGCGAACCGTTTGACCTCTGATGACCAAACAAATAAAATGCGCCCACATGAATCCTGTGAATAATTAAACGTTGCTGTATTTATCATGATGGTAGGTCACATAGTTCCGTTCAAATGTATTCCATGATGCCTGATCTACTTATAGATATAGTTCGGTTCAAATCTCTATCCTACAAAGTGTTATTCTAGAAATCTCGAAATGTGTTATAAACAGGCAGGGACTGTAAAAACAGTTTTAGTTTTGTTCAAAATCTCAAAAACGGAGAAACCGCGAAGAAGAGTTGGCAGTAAAATTTACTTTTGTCGACTCCTTTCGACTTTTTTGTAAAATGATTTACAATTATGAAACAGTATAATCAATCCAAACTGAACTAAAACAAGTAAAATTTCGTAAAAATAAACCTGTAGTACATACTTTTGTTCGTTTTATTTGTTAAAAAAAAGAGCGACAAACTGATTGATAACCGATGACATAGGATTTGATGATTATAGAATATTGATAGGTTTATGTATCGCGTCACTAATCTCCTATTTCCAAATAATTTGTGACACGAAAAGCTTATGATTCACAGGAAGTAGGGCTACAATGCTTATTTAGATCCTGCTTATCGACGATAGGTTAACTGATGTTTGATTAAATATTTAACTTTGTATATCTTTAATTCTTCAATTAGAGTTTTACCAGGAAGTTATACTGATTCGCGTTAAGTAGGATTACTTTCAATCAGCTTACAGTATCACCCCGTAATAACACACAAGTATACTTTGCCCACGCACATCGTGAAGTATATATCGGGATTAATTTAACATTCATTATGGTATGCAGTACAATTCCGTTCATATCCCAAGATGCCCAATAGCGGATCTTGGGGACGTTTGAAGGAAACTCTGTTGCATACCACGATGGACGCTAAAATGGATCATCCCAATCCATATATATATATGTTCAAAACAACAACAAAATCACTTTTGGGAAAGTCGATCGGAGTGAAAAACACCAAATTAAATCATTAATAATATGATTCATTATATTACTCCCTAATTACCTCTCAGATCTTGTACCTCCTAAACATTCTGAGATATATATATTGGTTAAAACTAGAACTACGTATGAAAAAAATCCGTTTTCCGTAGTCTGTTGATTAATGAAACAACCTTTCAAAAGAAGTAACCCCCCACCCCTCTCTCTGATGGAGTACCATCTGAATAGAACTAAAACTTAAGCTTCGCTATATCGTTACCTCGGACATTGCATTGCACAAACACATCATAGCAGGCTACGGTAACAATGTTATTGTTTAACAACGGCATCTTTTTGATAGGAATATCTATTAACCTTTCTGTAGTTGAGGCTGCATGAAAGAAATTTTTCATTATTTATAATTTGAGGTTGTTATATACCGTTTTATTACAACCTAGTTCGTAGGTCGTCTCAAAGCGGTCCACACTATATTATCCGTGGTTATAGGGTCTTTGCAACCAGTCGATATCTTTCTCAACTCCCTGAGGAGCATACAGCCGGTGCTGCCATTTCGCCTTTCACAGCTAGCATTCACCAATTCAAGCACTGCCCGACCACGTACTCATTTACAACTGAGTAGACTGGAATTAGCGGAGCAAAGTAATTTGTTATGTTGAATAGTCTGTAATAAATAATCAGAAGTACGCACGAAATATGTTTGGTCGCTAAACTATGATATTGACATTGCTACCTAACTATGGGGAAATCCGTCTTTAAATGACCAACAAAATGAAAAGTTTTCGAGATGCAAATCATGACTATTCAAGTATGACTGTTTGCATGATACGTTACTAACGGATTAATGGAATTATGTTCATGAGCAAAGTTCGGGAAAATGCTGACCGAACATAAGCTATGAGCCTTGTGTTTTGTGTAATAATTGAAAATCATATTGTTTAAACTTACAATAAAAGTATAGCTTATCTCTCTGGTTAGTTTATCATGATGCATGTTAAACAAAGTACTTTGCGAGGAGGTGGGAGATATCTTTATCAAGATGGATGTCGTGGCGTCTACTATGTACAGTTTGTTAGGCTATTGGCAACACTCAAGAATAAAAAGTTTTTTCGTTAAATTCGGCATTGCAAATATATTATCATATTAATACAGTCAACAGTTTCCCTACACATTACTTATTTCTTTCTCCATTTCTTTTGTGTTGAAATTTTGATGCATTTTTGATTATTTTATCTCGCTTAGTTTAGTTTCTCAAAATATAAGATTTTACACGGAAAATTCTTCCATTTTTCACATATCGTTCTTATATCGTTTCTCGCGGAATCGTTCTCGAAAAGCTTCAGGCGTTCACAAATTTAAATCTAACTTTAAATTCCATTTCCTTCTATTATGATGTTGTTTCAAATTCAGTGTTTATCATATAAAGGGCTTTCTTTGTTATGAAATTTATTAAGAACAAGAAGTTTGGTTGTATGTTTCGCTTACAAAGCAAAAGATACTGAAAACCGGGAAATGTTCGGTGCAGTTTAACTTTCGCCTATTTCGCCCTCCGTTATGAGTGCAAATTGGTCATGACAGCGAACAATGTGTAAACCACATACACGTTACGCGCGATGTTGGTAACACCGTTTCACAACCCGCATCACAGAAAACTTTTTTTCAAGTTCGTTCATTTTCTGCTTATTATGGATAATATACCAAAAAATAGAAGTTTTTGTTTCACATTAACAACCTCGGAAACGTCACAATAACTCGTGTAACATGTAACATCTACGAGGTAAGACGTTTCAAAGAAATTCGATCAATTCGCGTCATTGCATCTTTACCTTTTTGAAACACTACGTGGATAAAGTCAATACTTATGAATAGAGTTGTAGAAATATAGTAAAACAACATACATATAACGTTTATACTTATTCTCTGTTAGTATATACAGCTAAGGTTTAAAAATTGGACAACCAACTCGTTCTGAAACGATGGAAACGATTTTGAGAAAATAACACTGTCCCCATCCCCACATCTATATTCCTATCCTCACCCGGGCAATTTTTTGAACTTTATGTATTTCACTACAATAATGAAAAAAAGTTTAACCCCTCATTTTGATCAATCTTCTTTGCCCGCACGGTAGCGTACAAGAGAGTCACACAAACTAATTCAAAATATGATAAAACATCTTACAAGCGACGTCATACAATGTATATGATTAAAACGACGTCAATTTCAGTTACACAAGGTGTCGCCAACATCGCGCATAACGTCATAATAACCATAGTAAGCTAATTAAGTATTTGGCGAAAATGGATTTTTCCGTGGAATGACGAAAAAGTCCCGATATACAGTACATACATCAAATTAGGCAGGATAAACACAGCGAGTGTCGTTACAAAATACACAATAATTTGATTATCACTAACATCCAAAATAGTGCGTTACATGTAATCTAATTATCTTGTTACCCATGTCTCATTGTGTAACTCTAAATATTGTTAAAATTACAAAAGCTAACAAAATATAGATAAATCACCTTACAGAGTTCCCGCTGGTCTGAAAGCAGCACACTCTTCGCTCATCGCCGACAGAAAATTTATAAAACTTGAGACAATATTCATCCGATTGTGTATCATACCACAGATTGTCCAAATAAATTGAAACGGAGAAAGTTTATGATTAACTGGATGTCTAACCAGGGATTCTCCTGAACCCGGATGTACATACTCGAATACTTTGGGCACGCGCAACTGGGAATATCTTATGCGTATTACTCACAGTGTTACAGTATACCAAGTAATTAGGACTATCTGCACATATTTCATAGGCAATTTAGGGACTAGGGGCATTAACAGTAATTGTTAAGCTAACACTCTTTGTATTTTACACGTGATAATGCTTCTATCAGTTTAAGTAATTAGATAAATCTCTACCCTACCATATAAGGAAAAATATAATCCCTTGGGAAAATATCCTACTCCCAATTTAGAGAATGTCATTTCGCTTGGTAGTTTGCCGATGATATACATGTAGTGCACAAACCTCATTGGGACTGATTAATCATGAATTATCTCTCGGCAAGTTGTAAGAAATACTATATGTTGCATGGAAATATGATATTTTGTTTTCCTCAAAGAATCACATTTCACTTCCATTCCCACAACTACCTTGGCGATGTACGTATTGTATTGTTTAAGTTGTGGTTCATAGACATATCGTTAAAAATATATGAATATGGTTAACAATAAAATAGGATATAGGTGAACATACATATCTGTTAATAGGACGTAACACACAAACAAACCAAAAGCCTACCTAAAGATGCCTTAATCTATCCGTTAGAGTGATAACAATTCCAAATACCGGTATTCTCATTCAATACTTGAACGATGCATTTTGACATATTGGCAAAAGCATTTGATGAATTTCTAAAGAAAATTGTTTATTAAGTTCTTTATACTAATTTTGAACAAGTTACTTCATATAATATGATGAGCTTCTTAAAATTCCCTTTAAAATGATTTTACAAAAATAAAGTTTAGTTAAGGTACCAAGAGATACAAAGGCAGAAATATAAAAAATCGTTGTCAAATGGATGAATTAGATGAGGTGCTGCAATATCTAGTAAAACAATCTGCGAATCTGTTAAAACAGTATTTCTTCGGAGCGAGTTATAAAAAATATCTGTCATGAACCACACACAGATGGGACAGCTTGACCAATATGAATTTATCAAAAGCTAAGCGAGAAAAACCGGATGTTCCCTTGTAAGTGAATATACGGGTAGCGAACATGTCCTTACCATATATTGCATTCTTAAGGAGGGATTATTTTTGCAGGTAAATGGTTTTGTGGCATTCGTTAAGTTGTTACTATGTTTTTTTCCCTAAAATCACAAGATTGTAAATGTTTCTATACTCTTTGTTATGAAGCTAGTTTTCTCAATAACATTTTTATATCTATTGACTCCTGACATTATTGACAATTCATCTGTGATAAATATCCTCGTACAATGTTTATATTACATAGATAACATGGCTAGTGTATTTATTACAATATCCTATGACAACACTATTGATGTCTTTATCAAGCAATACATCATTTGAATATCTATTCCCATCGCGTACAGATTTACAATGAACATCATGTTTATACATTCTCAAGTTATCTAAAAATCCAGAGCTCCAAAAAGTTATATCTAAATACGTTAAGTTTAGACCGTTAGAAAGGCAAGTCGCTACAACCTTGATCGTCAGGTAAAAAGTTTCATTCGCAAAACCTGAACTAAAGAATTCTAAATAAAGGAGTACAATGGTATCGTGAAGTATATAATTGTAAAATGTATAAAATACATATCTAAACTGTCATTAAAAAAAATAAGTATAAACAAAAAGGTCGATGATTATGACGTCATCGGGATAAATTATTTTGTAAATTAATATATCACTCACATTAAATATGTATCGTATGAGTACGAACACATTACCTCTTAAATGGTATATATTAATCTATGGTATGATTCATATACATATATACATGTGTGAATCACATATTTATATGAATCATATGTGTAGCTTATATCATTTTAAAGTAGAATGTATATGTTCAAAACATATACATTTTATGTGTGTTAGATATTCGTAAAATATGATATTACAATGAAATTATTCCTAATCAAATATCTTTTAAAAGCAAATATTGATATAAACTCCTAAAACATTTAATGATACACCGTACACTTTATGAAAAGTCTATATACAGGTGTATATATGTTATGAATCTCCGTTTCTCTTTATTCACACTCACTGACGATGTCGGATTAAGAAACTCCCGATGAAGGAGTTTTGAATGTTCCTGCTAACTGGATAATGGAGCTTGGCGATCTTATCTAGAAGAGAAATGTTTAAGTAGCCCAACATTTGTGGTAGCGTTGACCTACCCGAACAGGAGTCAAAGAATGCAAAGTCAGGTCAACAAATGCAATTGTTGATGAAACTGTCGGACCTGAGTATATTTCCAACCTGAACAAATTAATAAATGTCTGCCATGTTTCTATAAACGCCAACAAAAACACAAAATGGCGAATACGAAACGGTTGCTCCGAAATCAAAAAGGCGATACTAGTTTCAGCTTAGTAAACTGATGAGTAGTTAGGACGACAAAGAATTCTCACACAAAAATAGAAATACGTTTACAAAAGAAAATATGTTATGTAGCGGGGCAACGGAAACACTATTGAATGAAGGCTTAGCATTGTGTATAATTAATGGTCTTCTGGTTAGAACGATGTACTCGCAGAAAACCTGTTCTACTGTATAATGTAGTAAAAAGGGAGATAACTAAATATATCAAAAGTAATTGATGATTATTTATGGTTGGCAATTTCATAACAGTTCTTTATCAGTATTCATTAATGTTTTCTTCGTCTTTAGCAAATCCAAGCGGCCGAGTCAACGTAACTTTTATTAACATTGTACTGTATTTTGGTATAGTTTAAGGGACATGCAAATCTATGATCGGGAAATGTCGAGATGGAAGCTGGTTCTACAAGAGAGACTTTTAGAATTCAGAGCGAGACGTGAAATGGAGTAAAATAATGGCGGGTAACGCCCTATCTTATGAAATCAAAATATTACGGAATATGTAAGTATGTTTGAATTTACTTGGTTTCGAGTATTTTTATATATTAATATAAGCGTAATCACCACTTTTTGATTTCATTTTAAAAATGGTTGTTTTCTCTCGATCTACTACTATCAAGGAGTAATGTTCGATTCCCCGTGTGCATGTTTGAATAAGCAGTCACGCGATGATGTGGGAACCCCCTCCAGAACCGCGGTCCTGATATCAGTAAACGGTTTTTGGAGGATCTTCAGAAGTGTAATTCAGCCAAAACCTTTCGCACAAGGCGTGGAACCTGGGCGGGAAAGGATGCTGTCAGGCGAATACCACGTGTAAATACTGTTACCTCCAACGGGACCAGTGTCGATAACCACTCTCGCCTGAACACTGATTATATCGTCCAACTGGTCACCAAAAAAAATCTTTCCGCCTCACACACACTTGCGTGGGTAAAATACACCAACGGAAGTATCAGGTGTCAACACTTATTTGCATTCTTGTTGACTTCCAAACAGATTCCGACGACATCGGTATCGTTTAAGTCTATACACGTTATCAAGCCAACAACAGCCGGTCATTGTAAGTTCGTGATTAATCTGCATTCAGTGTAATCGAACTGTTCGATGACGAACAAGTCACTGTCCATCGAAAATTTTGTAACATCTCAGGTATTGATATTCTGGAATTAACAGAAACCTGGTGAGGTGCACGTGTCGATGACCAGGTACTAGTTAAATTATACCAACAGGATATGAATTCCTCCACAATGCTAGACTCAACAGACGTGGTTGGGGGTTGGCTGTTCTGTTGAAGAAAGACCTATATGTGTGACATCACTCTCCCAACTATGATGATGTATACGCACATTTTGAGCACATGTCTTGCTCTGTCATTGCTGGTGTTTAACAATTCAATTGCATATAATTTACAGGCCTCCTCAATCTAAACGGAACGGTTTCCGAAATGCAGCGTTTTTTGTTGAGTGACTACCTTT
>JAUMHH010216135.1:0-12446 GCA_032359455.1 Chlamys rubida | reverse complement strand
CGTAAAAAACAGACTATTTCGGAAAACATGAGGTGGACGCCCGGGCGTACGGGCGTACGCCTGGCTACGCGCCTGCACCTACTTTCAGTCAGAGATTATTTGTTAGCCCTGTGGGCTTATTGCAGGATAAATATGGTAGTATGATAGCCTTCCCATGCAAAGATACCGAATTGTATGGGAGGCTCGTACAAGACCTCCAATACCCAAGCGTCCCCTAAAATTATAACTTGTGTTGGAGGAATAAAATATTTGAAATTGGAAAAAAAATAAAATAATGAAAGAATCAATAACACCAGGACTATGCTTGATACAGGTTATTATGGAAGGATTTCAATTTATGTTAGTAACAATCAGATGTACATAAGTGCATATTTATTTTGTAACGGGAGATGTTTGCAGCAGTTTGACGTTTACCCTTTTGACCCTCCGTCAAAAGTGATGAGATACAATTCTTCATGACAGTGAATATTCACCTATTACTACGGCATGCATAGTGTATTTCCTCTGTAAATATTTGTTCACAGATTAAAAAGTCCCACAACTTATAATGATAAGTATGAATAGCGTAGCTTTAAAAGGAAAATAACTTTTTAACACCTTATACAATAGAAAAGTGGTTATTCTCTCTACCTTAAAAGACTATCCATTCCTCGATCGCGCGCTCTTTCGCTAAAAAAAACCCACCTAGCTATTTGCTTATACATGTATTATTATAATTCAAGCTTATTTTAGGGACTATGTCTGTTAGAGATCTATTTTGGGCCTTTCCTTGCGGTATCCACATTTGATGTTTACTAATAGAACCCGTTGTACATTTTAGTTTGGACTCTGTATTCACATGGTTTAGGTGCTGCCACTATTACTACTATTACACCTGCTATTACCTACCGTACTACTTTTATTTCATGTGATATATATCACGTAAACAATTAGTTATACACTCAATTTTAAAGTCCTTTCAACAAAGTTTGCTGACCAAGATGTCAGTGAAAGTCAAATAGATTGAGGCAAGTCGGTATACATACATTCCACAAAATATCATTGACAGACTTAATGCAAAGTGAACATGTTTATTTAACTATTCAAATCAGAGCTAAACAGAAAGTCATTTTGTGTTGTTACACCTAGAATTATTATAGCTCATTACATTTCCTTATATTATTGATTATGTTATATCATATTGTTTTAACCCAGACGTGAAAGTAATCACTTGATGGCCGGAAGGCTTGAAAATGTTGGTGATAATGAACTCTATTGTTTTAACAAATAAGTACAGGAATATCAATTCACAAATTAAATGTATATAAATATAAGTATACTAGTAGTTTACTGGTACAGTTATCAATTTGCATTGTGGGTATATAGTGTATTACTGTTAATGTACACATTATAGCAGTAATCTGAGGTGGGAGACTTGGCCCTTAAATTTAGTACATTTCAACCAGTGAATTTGCTAAACTATTACATGTACTATTTTCTAAGATCCAATGATTTCATCTGAAAAACAACTCGAAATATGTCATTTTTAGCTCGCCTGTTTAGAAGATTGCCATTCATTCAATATGCATACAAGGATGCTGATATTTGTCATGAAGGTTCCTTTGGGCTATACTTTTGGTGTAGCAAATTGTGACATTAAACAATTCATGTCACATAAAATCAAATACTCTGTACAGGCCAAATTACAGTCATATTAGATAGGATGTATGATGTACACATGATAGACTGTAAGACCTGTTAAATATGAATTATTAGAAGGAAAATCTTAATGTTATTTTGGAAAAAGTGGAATTATAAGTGGTGTTTCAGTACAGGAAAGCATGATATCAACAACAAAATTGATATTGAAAGAACAACGATTTATATTGAATAAAATGTATGGGCACAGTCAACAAAGAATACGTCTGAAATTTTCTTTTCGAAAGTCGTGGACCTGCAAGACAATCCACATAATGATGTTCAGCAAACTATTGACATTAAGCAATTAAGCATTAAGCACCAGCGATATGGATTTGAAAACTCTCATGATGTTGAAAAAATAATGGGGGCGGACTACAGTTTCAGATGTACATATCAATGCTATCCGACACAATTGAACAAACGGTTGAAGGGATAAATCAGATGCGTGGAGACACTCGCAGTATGATATATCTGTGGGTAGATTCAATCAATAGGCCATAAATTATTGATGGAAACAACACACCGAGCACGGCTACCATGGTTTGATAATGATTGGGAGAATATGGCCTGTATGGATGACAGGTGTCAAAGCTATGGATGCACTACAGGTGGGTCATAATGTGTAGATTAAGGGGTAGGATGTAGGTATCTAGGTGAGAGATGGGCTGGGGAGATTCTTTGGGTGTGGTGGCAGAATGATGAACGTGACATAATCTTTGTAATTGCTTTGTTTTGTTTTGAAACATATTGTCAAAGTTTCTTTGGAGTGACATATGTATTCTTCATCCCAAATTTGATATCAAAATGTTTGGACGAGTTTTCCCCACTTATGCCAGGACTCTCAAACTTGTGGGTTGCAATCTTAAATTTTAGATATCTGCAGTATACTGTATAGGCTTCACAAAGAACCACTCGGAATACATTGGCATTCACACCTGTATTGATTGTGAGTTCACTATACATGTACATGACAATGGAAGTGCCGGTTATACTGTGATGTCCGTATATATATAGGCTTCCACTTATTACCTCTTTGTCTCTATTGGATGTGGAACAGGCTGATGATATATATAAAAAAAAAAATGCTATGCTATATATGGATCAATTTATATTTGTCTTTGTTATATTTTAAAAGTTCATGCAGCCGTGAACAGTGCAGTGAAGTCCTAGGAGTAATTTAGAACTATCATATGCATATTGTGTTTTATCCTTTGTTTCTGTAGAAGTGGACAGTAGGTGGAAAAACAATAAGATCATGCTCAATTTTAGGTCATCATCCTTTCTTGAGCTGATTTCACAAATATGACTCTTTCCTGGAAAACTTGGGAATGAGATTCATCCACTTCATCACTAAGGAGTGGAATGTGTAAATACTACCTGTCTTTCTGACTGCCTGCAGTATTACATATAGTGCTATTTTCTGACTGCTGATTTGACTGACTTGCATTGGTGCATTATGGCTTAGTTAGTTGATTTCAGCAGTTTATAGTCGAGACACTGGTCATTTAATCTTCACTCACTAAATAAGTTATCAATTACTGTATCCAGTCTGTTTGTATACAAAACAAACCTAGCATTTATTTATTATTCCTGGTAAACCTTTCATCATACAATACTTACTACAATCACTCATAGGGGGGGATGACAGGGTGGTCGAGTGGTTAAGGCCTCTGACCGCCTATGATCACTTGCCCTCCACCACTGGGTCATTGGTTCGAGGACTACAAGAGACAGTTAATTGCCATGTACTGGTCACTGGTTTTCTCCGGGCTCTCTGGCTTTCCTTCACCACCATAACCTGGCAAATTCTTTTAAAAATGACCGTAGCTGTTAATGGGACGTAAAGCACAAACAAACCAAGCACTCTTAGATCAATTTGTGTTTAAATAACATCTTTTGTTCCCTGCTTTCAGGAACCTCACATTTTACAATAATTTTATGGTTCCACCTCTTTTCTACTGTAAAAACAAGGCTTTTATGTTATTTTCCTGTTAAATATGTGGTATTTCTTCTGTGTGTATAAAAACACAAGTCACAAATCAAGGTTGTGGACGTTTTTAGGGAGTTGAAACATTTGGAAATTATTCTCAGTAATGCTGCAGACAAGTTCAAACATGATATCCTGATTGGCAACACAATGGATAAATCCTTGTTTATCAATCAATAGAACTTGAGAAGTCCCCTGACAAATGCTTTTATGAGAAAAAAAATAATAAAAAAAATTGGCTGAGCTGAATTTATCTCATTAATGTAACAGGATGTTTTTGTTGAGAATTTTCATGATTTTTTCTTTCAGATTTCAAGGGATTGACTATCATTGAGTATCTTAAATTATCAACATTTTCTTTTCTTTGCAGAGAAACTTTCATGAAGCATTAGACATATGTGACACTGGTAAGGACATTTTGATCATTGGTCACTGCATGCTAATTTGATCAATTTAACAGCTAGATTTTATTCGAAAATATTGTACAGTTGTCAAACACTAACTCTAGGTATCAGATACAAATATCACCAGTGACAAAAAATGAATCTATGGGCAGTACTTATATATTTATTTTGCTTTCTCTTTATATTTTTTGTATATGATCTTAAAGATAGAAATACAGATTTATTTATTATCATTCTTAAATAATCATTTTAGTCTAGAAACACATATTTTTGTACTTTTAGCCCTAAATGAATATAGAAATGAAGAAAAACTACAAGAAAAGAAAATCAAAATTTTGTGCCACCAAGGAAGATTTGAAGAAGCTTACAATATTGCAAAGAAGTGGTCACTAAGAGATCCAAAGGTAAGTGTTAACAGTTACCAATATACAATAATTACCATATTTATCCAGCAATAAGCCCATGCCTAAAAATAATCCAATATGTGTCAAATAGAGCTCAATAGAAATGCCTGCAAATGCTATTTTATTAGGGCCCACATCGGAGATGCAGGTACCCTATGGTAATCACTGTGTCCATCTATCTGTGCATCCACACTTTACTTTCGGTAGATTATCTCAGAATCCAAAGGACTAATCTTTTTGAAATAAATTAGACATGGTGATACACTGTGATGTGTAGATGTGCACAATAGGGGTTTAACCCTTTCACCTCTATAGACCATAATGGACTTATCCCAATAAATGTATGGTAAAGTCCATTCAAGTTACCTAGGGTTGAAAGGGTTAAACAGATTTTAAGGTGGATGTCACTGTTACTAAAATAGACCATTCAGGGTTTGGTAAGGCACATTGCAGGGCCCTTGCTGACCTGTCAATGTTCTAGTTGTCCTGCACAAATCTAACACCTACTTTGAGCTAGAGTTTGTGTTTGCCCCTGCAGGATAAATACTTGTCTTTATATACCTAGGCTAACAGTGACAGGAAGATTTAACTGAAAATTTGCAATAAAGGAAATCGTGAAGACTTATCTCCCTAGGTGTTTACCAAAGGTAAAATGTCAGAAGTAAGTGCAAAGTATTTTTTTTCTCTATTAAACAGAACTTCACAGCACAGAAGGAACTAAAGAGACTGAAGATTGTCATACATGCATTAAATGACCAGGTATGTTGGGTTGACCAGATTTTGTTTTTCAAAGATATTAGGAAATTGTGTCAAACTTAAATAATTAAGAAACATCTGTATTTCAGCATTCTTTTATGAAAGAAAAATGTACCTAATTATACTAAAGAAAGTGAAACTCAGAAATCTCAATGTTAGATTACCTGTTACTTTATGAATTACTTGCAGATTGAAAATAAGAATGTTTCCTTTTGTTCAGAAATTATCATCGGTCAAATAATAAAAAGAAATTTAAACAGACAAGCAAATTAGGCAAATTGAATTCGTGCTACTCGATACATAATCAATATTTTATATAAAAAAAAAATCCATGCTTTAAAAATAATTAGTACTCAGTTTATCATGAAGTTAAATGTTATTATTTCTCCTGAAGGATGAGGACAGTGAAGAGGAGGAATCAGAATCCATAATAGAGGAGGTTGATGAGACGAAAGAGGATACAGAAGATGACGACAAAAGGTCATCTCCTGAGGGAATGGAAACTAAGAACAGTCATAACTCTATCACACAGGACCAACCCGATAATCACTCTATCATCACCCCACAAACCTTCAGCCCACAGACTGTAGAATCAGGTATGTACCCTTCCCCACCCTCACAGATACAGGGGGACAACAAGGGAATGGAAACTAAGAACAGTCATAACTCTCTCACGCAGACCCAACCTGATAATCACTCTATCATCACCCCACAAACCTTCAGCCCACAGACTGTAGAATCAGGTATGTACCCTCCCCACCCTCACAAATACAGGGGGACAACAAGATGTCACCTCCTGAGGGAATGGAAACTAGGAACACTGATCAGGTCCTTCTTGATAATTATTCCATGGAATTTAGTCATTTAAGAAATCTAAGAACTTTTTCTGTTTAATGTTTGGGTCAATATAGGTATCAAATAGACATTTTCTTCCTAGAGTAGAGGCTCATTTTAAGGAGTCAAAAATATGCTTTCATGAGGTCTAAAGCAAGCGCTGAGTGGAGTTATGTTCTATATATAAATATTTTTATAACACACAGTGTTAACTGTGCTGAAAATCATGATATTCACCAATAAAGATATAAGAAGTTAACAATACAAACCAATGCTAAACAATACTGACTCTTGTTTACCTATAAATAATGATACTGATGGTTGTTTACCAGTGCTGACTAAAACTGTTCAGTACTGACCAAAATTGACCAGTGCTTTGTTGTCGTGCAACTCTTTGAGAAGATATAAAACCCCAATCAATCAGTCTACAGTTGCTGGTCAATGCCTACCATTGCTGACCAATAGTGACCCTTAACCCTTTCAACCCCATGTAACTTAAGTAAACTCTACAATGCATTGATCTGGTTGAGTCCATTATGGTCTATAGTGGTGAAAGGGTTAAAAGACTGACCAGCTGTCTATTTAATTTTCACAGATAACCGTAAACATGTCTGTACCTTCTGTAACATCCGTTTTGACCAACAAGAAGAACTGGACACGCACTGTAAGAGTGACTTACACAGAAAAAAGATCACAGCCGACGATGACCAGAACTGGAAGTACAGGGAGCCACCCCGAGGATTTGGTGCTGAAGACTATTCTCTGTGTAAAAGGTTTGTTTCTATTAGCTTTGTCAAGAACTGGCACTTGTCATCTGCTTTATCAAGAGTAGCAAATACTGTTTTCAGTTTGTTGATCCGTCTTGCATGCTCTTTGGACAGTTTCTTTGATTTCTATAAAAAATTCATGATTGTTCAATGTTAATATGCAGGCCAAAATCAAAGATAAATGAAATCCATGTACAATTACAGCTACTCTCTAAGTTCTGCTTTGATTAGATGTAACGTTGAATGATGAAATCTGCAATTTAACTTCATTTCTAATCTGTAACCAAAGAAATTCCTTGAAATTTCTTGCTTGTGCTTTGTTTATCATGATAGACAAAACACAAGCAAGAAAATTCTGCATCTTAATGAAATAGAACATGTTTATAAGGCAAAATAAGAGAATTTGGTAAAAAGAAATATTCTGATCATGAGGAGAGTATATTTTCTGAGATTATAATTTCTTTGTGCCAACCTTTTGAAAAACATCAATAACTAAACCATGATTTAAATAAATCAACATGCTAGATACAATCTTGTGATTGAATGTGATAAAATCATTTTTAGACCACTCTCAGAAACATCATACTGTAGTATATGTTGGCAATAATGAACTAATTTCTTGAGGCCTCTGAAGTTCATTATAAACTAAACTAATTTATTGTATGTAGAATGCATCATTTTCAAAATTAATGTTTTCAGCACTGAGGAGATCGGGAAGTGTGCCTTCAGTGACAAATGTACGGAGGCTCACTCTAAAGAGGAACTTGCCGAGTGGCAGATGCGTTTTAAATTTCGAAAACAACTTATCAAAGTGGCACATGATAAACAACTGCATGGCAACACTTACGCTGAACAACTGATAGAGAAACTCATGAATTCAGATAACCCCAAAGCTCTCGTAAGTCATGTGATATGTTTGATTTCTCTCGTAAGTCATGTAATAGGTTTGATTTCTCTCGTAAGTCATGTGATAGGTTTGATTTAGAAAGTTTAAAAGTGTTTGACTTCTGCATTGGTAGTTTTTGCTTGTTTAACTCCTTTAATTTGTATAATTGAATTCTGGTTCGACTCCCTGCATTGGAATCTTGATTGGGTGTGCTGGTTATACTTCATGCATTAGAATTACAGTGTGTGACGAGTCAGTACAGCTTTCAGATCCTCTTTGAATATAACACCAATGACTAAAATATCATTATTAATAAAAAAGGAAACATTCTTCAAAGATACAGCATATCAATTTTAATATTCATTTGCTGGTTGTTCAGAATATGAAGAATGAAAATAAAACTCATGTGTAACACTTTCTATTCTACAGATGGTGTCTAATGTGGACTACTCCAAAGTACATGTGAATTCTGACCTCAAAGTTAACATGACCTCAAAGAAATGTACAAGTGCCTGGACTTTTACCATAACTAGCAAGGTAATAACCATCACTAGTCACCATAGCTAGGTAATCACAATAGCTACCAAGGTCAGCATTGCAGCTAGCCAGGTAGTTATCATAGCTTCTAAGGTAATCATTGCAGCAAGGCAAGCATTGCAGTAAGCTAGGTAATCACCATAGCAACAAAGGTAATAATTGCAGCTAGCTAGGTAATCATAGCTAGCAAGGTAATCACCATAGCTACTAATGTACTCATTGCACTTAGCTAGGTTATCAACATAGCTACCAAGGTAATCATTGCAGCTAGCTAGATACTCATAGCTAGTAAGATAATCACCATAGTTACCAAGGTAAATTGCCACAGCAAGCCAGGTAGGCACCCTGTCTCCAGCTCACATGCACGCATATATTACACACATGGGGCACATCCTTAAATGATCTTAGCTGTTAGTCAATTGGACAACCTAATACAACCAAACCACTGGTGAGATAATCACTATAACTAACTTGGAAATCACCATTTCTAGCAAGGTAACTTATTATCAGTGGTACCAATTTAATCATCACAGCAAGCAAGGTCATTAGCACCATAGCTAGCAAGGTAATCATCATAGCTAACAAAGCAATGAGATGAGATACATTGTGCTTATGGACTAGAACATACAACTTATTACTCCTAACAAAGTCATATTTCTGTCCCAATGTAAGAAACTATCTCATGAACATCATGTAATTAAAAAAAAATCCCTATAGCAAACTAATCTTTCCTGCTACCTGTGGGCTATTATACTCATGTTTTACAAACTCTGCTATTTGACTTTATAATTTCCAATCCATTTTAAAAAGATAAAAAAATGAATTGTTTAATGTTGGGCAACAAATTTCATTAGAATATCTATAAACCCGACTAATATTAAACTTTCACTGTTTTCAGAGAAGTCTTCACATAGTGGCTTTACTGGACGATACATACCGAACCTATTTTCATATTGCGAGTATTTCCGTGGGGCCAAAGAAAACTCAGAAGTACCAGAACCTGGAAACGCACTGCCAGGAATGGGTGAACCCGGAGTATCCCAATGTCACGCTAGGGGAATATGTATACAGAATCAAGGTACCTACCCCAACCTCGGACATAAGTCTTACGATCCAAGGTCAAGGTCACTACTGTATAACTATGATTTATGATTAGAAAGTTTTTGTTGTTGCTCTTTTGAATTTGTTTTTCTTCTGATTTAGATTAAACATTTGACCGATATACCCGGTAGACAAAACTTTATATAAATATCCAGAATACAAATATGTGAAAAGTGTTTCTATTTGATGGTCATAGAAGCAAGGTCAAAGTTGCTGATGCTATAAATAGACGGAGAAGGAACTAATTCAATTCACATGTATAGTGTATTATTTTGATAGAAAATATTTGTCAAGTATACAGAATACTGTTACCTCAAATGAGTTTGTGTTTGAAGTTCCTGGTTTCTGAGGGGTGGAAAGACATGTTGACGGGCATTTATGTCGTGGCAGATATTGTGTAGAATTGTTCTTACATTCGCAGGTGGTGTTTAAGACTGATATTTACGGGACTTTCCGTCAGACACTAGTAATGGACTACGGGTTTGATCCTGTACTCAGCCGAGAGCTCCAAGTAGAATCAGCCCCTATCACAGACACAGAGAAGGTGTTCAATGACTTCCTCCAAGGCGATCAGGGCAGATGGAAGAGAAGCAACGTTCAGCTGCTGCCATTTAAACTCAAGTAATTTCATCCTAGTTTATTTATCATTTCTATTACCAGAAACACCTGTTTTCAGTTTTGTTAATTTTTAATAGAGCTCTCTTGTTATTTGATTGATTGCTTATTTTCAAAAATATGATAATGATATTTTGCTCTCACCATTCTGCACTGTGAAATGTGAAAATTAAAAATTTGCACAACATGTTTCAAATGTTAAAATTTCACAAGTTTTGCAAATAATACTAGTGTCAGGATAAATCATGACCATATAAGAAATGATTGTGTATGTAATAAGATTGTCCAAGCTAAGTTAAGCATGCATGCTCGCCAGCCTAAATTTTACAGCAGAAGTTAATCGTTTCTTTGTAAAACTATGACAACATAAACAAACACTAAAGCTTCCCCCAGCCACATAGTAAATCAGACATTGAGAGTTTGTTTTTTAATTTCCTGTAATTTCCTATTTTCAGTAAGTCCTTCTGTCAGTAAGACATCTTGGTTTGGCTTTGTAATTTCCTATTGTCAGTAAGCCCTTCTGTCAGTGAGACATCTTGGTTTGGCTTTGTAATTTCCTATTGTCAGTAAGTCCTTCTGTCAGTGAGACATCTTGGTTTGGCTTTATTTTTAGCTCCATTATTCTAAATACTAAATTCCAACTAATCACTTCATATGTGGATACATGACGAGGAAAAATACAACAATATGTCAACTTAAGATTACTTTACTGTAGACTTTTGGTTAGGTTCCATTTTGATCAAAGTGGGAGTGAGGACTTATATATGTATAAGTTTTACAAACATTTTCAAGGTTAATTGTTCACTTTGTAGACCAATACCCAACACAGCCATAGAGGACAAGCTACTGGCCAAATACTCCCTGCCTGATATTGAAAAGTTTCGCTTTGAGGACCACCTGATGCATTCACCAATGAAGGAAACATACCGCATCTGGATGCATGAGATGTTGTATGTCGAGGAATGGTCACAGTTGGACAGTATATCTAGGTAAGTCAGGTGTAGTCAGTGGACAAGTTTGGTGTGGCCATGAGATTTATAACGTATGATAACATTTAAATGGAATTGGCTTTGGTGAAAAACGATATTTTTGGCATTTTTATAGGTCTCTATAACCTTTCTTTGAAAACATATTGCTATCATCAGTTATCAATGAAAACCTTGGCTATTGTGGTGCTATAATCCTTGATCATAGTATGATCACCAACTGTGATTATCTTACCAGTTGTACCATTAATCATCCCAATATGAAATATGTTTGATGCCAATGAGAATCTTCAAATATTACCAGCGGTACTTCATTATTACATTTAGACATTACAAGATCCTGTCAGCTTGTATATATATTTACTATTATAATTATGCAGAAAATTATTGATTACATATTAACAAAATACAAAATTCACTTTACAGTCTTTCATAGTCCTACATTATAATAGTTAAGCAAAAAAGTAACCATATGATTTAGCATTTACACATGAAGTATGAAGATATGTTTTAAGTTTTAAAACTCTCTGAACAACTTTTATTTTCATCATGGAAAGATAGTACATTTATAAGGGTGATTGTTCTCCATGTTTCACTATTAAAAATGTGTTAAATCATGTTTAACAGGTACAGCCTGAACACATCCCTTCAGTTGGTGAACCGTTTCCTCCTGGTCCCGGGAATGATATCAGGAGCCAAGTACGCCCAGGATGGAGAGCTTTTCGCTCGCATGTCCCTGGAGGACAGATTGTCAGAGGACTATGCTGGAGGTCGCCTCATCCTCAACTCCACACTCGCCTGGCTTGCACCACAGGATAAGAAGAAGAAAGAGGCCTCTACCAATCAACCTAAGGTGGGTCTATGTGATAGTCACAGATGTTTCTTGGAGAGCTGTGTGTTTGATAGTGTAATCTGAATTTTTCAACTCATCTGGCTCAAAGGGCCAAGTGTGCTAAGACCATGGTGCAGGGTTTCTTGTGTGTCCAGTTTAACCTTTTTCTTTGAAGCAGTAAACTACCACAACAGCCGAAGAGATTTGGACTAAAAAATGGCCTAGGTAAATCCCCTAAGTAAAAAATAAGAAATTCAGTGTTTTTAAAGTATAGGATGTGGCTTCTCTGGGTGTGAAGAGACGGGGTCATAAAAGGGAAATTAGGGTTACTTTCAAGATAACACATTCAGTATGGGTGAAGGTATTTTTACCTTGTGGTATATGAAGCATCCCTGAGCCAAGAAAACTCAGTTTAGTTGTAGTGAAGGATGAATGTTTTTTGTCAATTTTTATGCCCCCGCCATAAAATGGGGGGGGCATATAGTGTTGCCCATGTCCGTCCAATCACATCCCATCCCGTCGCGTCCCGTCCCGTCCCATCCTGTCCTGTCCCGATTCAATGTAAACACTCGTCCCATCGCGTCCCGTCCCGTCCCGTCCCGTCCCGATTCAATGTAAACACTTAGCAACTTCATTCTTTGACAGATTTTGGTCAAA
>JAUMHH010216124.1:0-12447 GCA_032359455.1 Chlamys rubida | reverse complement strand
TTTATCAAATGCGTAATAATTAGTTCCATATGAACAAGGAACATTTTCGTTAAATAGTCAATAAAAGATCATGCGCCTGTTATCTGAAAAAAAGTATACTTGAAAAAATTACGTGGAAGCCCATGCGTACGCCTGGTTACGTCCCTGTAAGAACCTTGAATTATTATTATTTTTAATAATTATAATATCAAAACCAAACACAGCCGGTCATTTGTTGGGTGATAGTTGGCATTTTAAATCACTTATCTGCCATGTACAGGAAAGTTGGTGCATTGGCCTCAGGAAAGTTTATGGAGATGTATTGTAATATATATATACATGTATTGAATTGTATTAAATTAACTGGACAATAGATACATTTGTATCATACTGTAAAAAGAACTTATTCAGTCAATTTTAATCCATGTAAACATTCATAAAGTGAACTTTTAAACTTTAGAAGTAAAGCCATTTAAACAATAACCAATGTCTGTTTATATCGTTTATACCAGTATTTACAAATGAACTTTTAAACTTTATATATATATATATGAAGAGAGACAGAAATAAATACAATGCAAGTGTGTTTATGTTAATACATGTACAACCATTTAATGCCGTGACGGGTGAGTTCAACAGTTTGTAAAAGGTCAGAATTACTACAAAAACAGCTTGGTGTGGTTATATATATATATAGGTTTAAAGTATTCTGGAGAGTCTCAATTATTGCCCTCTTGATCAGGACCAAGATATTGATCACATTATTTAGTAATTCTACCCTGCACACAGTACCAACATAATTTCTTGCATTCTGACATTAACATATATAAATATATTAACTGCTTTAATTAATCATTCTCCTGTTTGACCTGGCACATTATTTGATAGATTATTGTTGCATTGACATCAACTATGTTAATACTTTTGTAAGTTTTAATTCAGGTTACTTCAGAAGTTATTGATTAAAAATGTAAGCAACATAATTATATACATATTGAATATATTCCCAATTGCAAGCACTCAAGAGTGAAGGAAATATTCATATTTTTTTTATAATTTCAAAACGAAAAAAAACAATCATCAAGCAAATGAGATTTCTTGTCTGAAACCACCAACGTAAATTTGTGTGTAGACGTATACACGTATTAAAAGACTTAATACATAATACCGTCCAATACTTAATACCCTGGTTGACATAATTTGACCTATATCCAATATATTGACGCGTTTTATTTTACAATTGTAAGTCCACCTGTTGATTGTAATCTTATTGCATTGGCCAGAACTGACCACCCTTTGTGGCCGGATTACATCAAGCGGTCACCTCTAGTGCTACTTTACAATAGACGTGGCACATGACCAATCCGCAGCTTACAGCATAATCATAAAACAGAGGTTAAATCAGCACGCTAGCTGTTCTATCATGAGAATTTTATCGTCGGTACAATACACCTTTACCCAAACACGGGCAAGAAACACTTTCGATCAATAAATATTTACTCAAAGGTTTTAAGAGGATTTATTTTGAAGTTACTAAAGTGGAGTGAGTTTTATCTGACTTTATGATTCATCCTTTTCAATGCTGATAGCTTTATATATTATCTTAAAATGGTGTGATATTGCTTGCAAACAAATATGGTAAAATACTAAGCATTGAGTTTCTAGCTAATGAACAATTCTATGATTCAAACATATTACATTATACACTCCAAATTTAATAAGACCCCAAATAAAGCTATTCTTTCAAATTAACCTACATGTACCTTAATCATAACTGTTTGTGCCTATCTTAAATTTGTTTGGCAATTTTTAAGGAAGGACTGTTAAAGTTAAGGTGCACTCTCCTATATATATATATATAAACCTTATAGAAACAATATTAGAAAATAAATTTAATTACCTACACCTTCTACCTACCTTATCTTTTTCAGACTTTTAACAGGAAAAAAAAACAATTTTTATGTTTGGCCAAAATGTAAAGGTGATTTTCTTACTAGTAGATCTAAGATATAAAACATATATAATATACATGTACGTGCAAAACTTCTCAAACATTTTTCACATACTAACTTAAACATACCTGATCATAACTCAACTTTTTATAGATCTGTTTTCAAAGATTACACCTTGAATGACAAACAAAATCCCCAACCAAAAGCCAATGTATACCCTCTGATGTTTGAATTGCATGGCCTGGGATTGACATTTAAAGTTGACCTCTTTACATTAAACAGATGGTAAAATCCAATGGGCTTAAAAGTACATTTCATTAATCATTCGACCAGCTGACAGGGTGAAGATACATTTTATGATTCATCAGATTTTTAACAGGAAGAAATGAATGTTTATTCGCCTTATCAATCGTACTCGTAACATGTTTATCTGTTATCGGTACCCTGGGACTGTCCTAAGACTGGTCTTTATTCAACACTCCTATATATGTTTGTTTCTTTTATAGTACTACAAAATATTTCAGTGTTACTAAACTAAAGGGTTTATTTAATTGATTATAATTGAATGATTGTATCACAGATACAGGCCAAGCAAGCTACACTGTGAGAGAACCAGCCCTTATCTTTACACAACCCTTGTGTTGTATGTTTGAACAGTATACCGGTGTATTCATTACTTGGATCGAGTGGTCACCCCTTTCTTTGTTCACTCTTTGTACACATTTTAAACATAAATCTACACTTGACACCATCTCATCTTACAAGGGTTTTGTCAAATACACTCTCAATTACAATGTTATCGTACAGAAACGACATTTACCACTTTAGATGTTGTTTGAGTTTTAAGGGAAAGTCAATGATTAAAATATAAGAAAATTACCCACAATTGAATTTCTTAAGAAGATTTCGCAGCTAGTCACAATGTAGACCTGTGTAATTGAACCTTCTGTTCGTGCAATTGGTATAACAAAACTTACAACCCTGTATACTACAATTCAAGGATTGTTGACCAAAATTTCAAACCAATAAAATGTCAGCAATTAGTTGAGTACATTTGAAAAGTTTCTTTTTCTACTTAATAAGTTATTTTAACCAGGAAACGGTTGAGTCATAGAAACATGTATTTATTAAACTTTAGTTGAAGTATGAGTCAAAAATAGATTTTCCTGTCACAATAGATCTAATATAATTCATACAGGAAACTAAAGGTACCCCTAGCTGGTATACATAACAGTTTAACACTATAAGCTTATATCCATTTTCATAAAAATAATACATGTTAGTCGAGCAGTCCGAGCCTGTATTTCTGTAATGTTGTATTCCTACAGTACCAATACCTGATAAAAACATAAATATTTTTGTCATTTCGCAACAAGTGACAATGTATAATGAATAGAAATATTATCTCTGCCAACCTTTCAAATAAGAAATTAATGACATTGTGGGCATTTGGATATATATTACTGTACTAGAATCTTTGAGGACATATTAGAGGAGAGGAAACCACTTGCACTATGCAGTAGCTACAGTATATATATATAGACTGCATTTATATTTTATGTTTACATACATGTATAACAGAGTATTACTCCGTATCTATATAACAAAATAATCTAAAAACAGTCTTATCAAATCTAAACTAACTGTTTTGGAAATTTTTATGGTAGGATAAAAGTTAAGTTAAATTCCGGTACAGGATTTGAACAATCCTCTTCATCAGACTCAAAGTCATACAATACATAGTACATAATAACACTTATGATGTAAACAAAATATACAATGTAATATAAATAATATAGACAGATATATGTTCCGGTTAAATTTTGATTAAAGTTCATATTAAAAGTTTGGCTATGTAATTATTAAATCAGGTCTTGGTTTATATGCCGATGCAATGTACCGTATTAAAACAGTAATTGATATGTCAATGAAAAACCTTGCCAACATATATATTTAAAAAATGATAACCTGAAGCATCGATAACTGTTCAGGGAATAATATATGGCTAATATTTTGGACAAGGGGATCGCAAATATTATATATATTTGTAATTAAGCACATGTGCAAGTGGTACATTGCCTGCTTTCTTACGTTAAGACTTTGTCTTTTACTTAAGTCAGCTTTCAAAGATAAATGTGGTCAAATCACTGTATAGCAACATGTAAAACAGCAAATGTATTGTTGCGTTTTCTAACTAGTGTATAATAATTAAGCCGAAAGCATTTGAATAGCGGTTAGTAAATTCTTACCAGCTGTGTTATCCAATACTCCAACTCCTTCAATTCCAAACATTTGATTATCACCATCAACATATTGTTCGTTATCCTTCTGGTCTGCCTTTAAGTTTTTCTTACTATTTTTCTTTTTCTTTTTGGGGTTAGCGGTAGCCGGATTCGCGCTTTTCTTCTGCATTTTTTCATTGTACGCAGATAACTTCTTCTGCGTTGATTTTGACACTGATTTAATATCCATTCTTAAGCCTTGTAAAACGCATATAACCCAACTTCACCAGCATGATATTAGCTGAAGATTCCATATCATTCCATAACATTCATTTCATACCATTCTGAAGCCTGCTGGTTGTTGACATAGCCGAACAACTGCCGACATGTAAACTAGTGGTCCGCGTTATAACGACAATGTAGTTCCAGTCATATATCGCTTTCATAGTGAAAATCGATTCTAATTTAATTCATTTTATTTGTTTCAATGTTTCAATCCGTTTTTATCCGAAAACTTATTCATAACACTGTTTTACATGATTTTTGATTTGATATTAATAAACCGGAAGTACATGCGGAGGAATCTAACGTTTCTAAGTGTTGACGGATCGACTTCCGCCAAAATGACAACTCAGACTGACAATGGAGCGGCAAAATCAAACGACCCACATGACATCAATTTCAACACTGAACAATTTCAACTCATTGACGACGATGACGACGATTTGCTGTCATCCTATATTTCAAAAAGTAAATTTATCCCTTTTTGCGTAGTACTCGCTGTTTCAACAGATATTCGTCAAGAGGGAGTGGGCGTGGTCACATGTAGAGTTAGGTTAGGCCAATGTGTGTGTGTATTTTAGAAATTTGTAACGAACCCCTGTATGTGGTTAGGCCTAGTGCACAGGGACCATAGACAATCACAAAGTTTGGACTTATCCTGATATGTAGTCAACCAAATAATAATACAAGGAGTTTTATATTAATTAACACTTTGTACAAATGCTCCACCACCTCACCCCAAATGATGGTATTTATTTAAATTTGCATTTTTACCACTGACGTTTTAAAAGTTGATATTTGTCTGCTGTGACAACTCATTCTTTTGTCATTTCACACTTAATCAATCAATCAAAGAATAGGGTTTAGTGTAGAAAAAATAACGAACCATGTGTAATGTCAATTTTGACATTACAATAGACCTGAAAGTTTCTAACCCCACATACTTTGAATTCCTTGTCTTAGTATATTTATCAGTGGATAATTAAATATGAAAAATAAGGTATAGGACTTTTTATACAATGTATATCCATGACTTCATAAAGTAGTGTAAAAAACAGGACATTCTTGGTTTCTTTTAAGTGATGTAGCTATAGTTATATTTCGACACTTCTTGTACACACTCGTGAACATATCAAAACACATGTATTCACCTGACTCATGATTGAAATATATAGTCTCATCATATGTAATATTTCTTAATTCTCAGATTGCCTACACATCAGGACTAAAACAAACACCTTGTAATTTGCTTTTAGGTCACTAGGTATAGCCTACCATTTCTTTATACATTGTAGCTGTGTTTTCTGTAATATTCTCTTTTGAATGAAAACAAAGCATAAACGTGAAATGTTTTATAAAAGATGGGTTCCTGTCACAAAGTTGGTCAAATCCTTTCTAGAGCCTTTTAATTTTAGCTATAACTTTTTTCTTTTAACATCAATATTTTTGACGAAAAATACATTTAACCGCAAAATTGGATACATTTGTAAATAATACAGATAGACAATTGATCAATATTATTCATAAAAAGTCCTATTTTCTTAAAATATAATGCTTTAATAGCTGAAAATATTAGATATTAAAATTAATTTGGTATAGTTAAATGGCAATATAGACAGATAAGTGTTCTGTTCCTTTTGTGCCATTAAGCAAAATCTAGTTATGGTTACCACTCTTAACCTGCGGAGGAATAGCTACATAGGCAGATATCCTCTAAATTTGTTGTGAAGTGAAGAGGAGTCCAGCATGTTCCCTTTTATGCATACAGAATTTAGAGATATCCTACTCTTATTTCTCTTTTTGATTTGGCAGTAATTGTTTTGAAAAAATATAAATGTGGCCACCTTGAGCTGTGGCCAAATTTGGACAGCAAATCAATTTGAATCACATTTTTTTTTTTTACTTTTATGACTTTCATCATTAAAATGCTATCACTGGGTAATTGCTTTAGGACTCACATGACTAAATCAGCCAATCAGCAAGTGTTTCACACGATTGTAATCCCTACCTAAAATTTGTTCCGGCTAAATACAGTGCCTCTGAGTAATTTAAATTGGTAATTGTTTCCGGATTTTTTATTGATTGAAATCTACAGATATTCAACTTTGGAAAATGTATAGTTTTAGTAGATTTTAATATGTGAATTGTACATGTGATAGCTGATTCATATGGAGTCAAAAGTCATGTGGTGTTCCTGTCCCACTTCACCGGTTAGGCTTGTAAACCTCCGATTATCAAAAGCAGACACCTGTAGTCTTCTTATCAGCCTTTGTCAGATATGTATCTATGAATCTAGACAGTTTTCACTATAGTGTTGAACTTCAAATATTAAAGCGTTAAAGCCATTAAATCTGTCAAAAATAGCCTTTTGAAGCCTAGCTTTGTCAGGTATGTTTCTATGAATCTAGACAGTTGTCATGATCACTAGTGTTGAACTTCAAATATTGAAGCTATTAGCTCAAAAGCTAAGTAAAAACATAGTAAATTATTTCGTTGTGTAGGTACTTTAGTACATGATGTTGTTGGTTAGAGAACACTGTATTATACCGTTCATCTCTGTTGATACAGACATCAAGATGTTGAGATGATAAATGTATTTTACCAGTTTAAGGATCCCAGTACCACTGCCAAACACTGTAATAATAATAATAATTTGAGGTTCTTATATATACCGCATTATCACAAATTTATTTGTAGGTCGTCTCAAAGCGGTTCACAAATTATTACTTGTGGTTATAGGGCCTTTGCAACCAGCCAATATATTTCTCAACTCCCTGGGGAGCATACAGCCGGAGCTGCCATTTCGGTGCTCACAGCTAGCATTCTACAATTCTAGCACTGCCCAACCACGTATACTCATTTACAGCTGAGTAGACTGGAACAAGCAAAGTAAAGTATTTTGCTCAAAGATACAACACAGTGCCGTGACGCGAACCTGCAATCCTTCGGTCACGAGCCCAGCGTCCTACCACTAGACTATACCGTGCCTCCTGTAACTAAGTGTTTAAAATGTTTTTTTTTCTGGCATGACTACAGCTTTAAGAAATTATTTCTGAAAAGAAAATCATACCTTGGAGGACTTTCATGAGAAATAATAAAGATGAAATTAACAAAATATAATCAACAGAAGTTTTCTGAGTGGAAAAAAAATCATCAGGGCTAGACTCAGGTGTTCCAATACTAGACATCGGATTGTTTTACTATTGCTTTAACCAATTGAGCTACCCAGGTCAACACAATTATCCTAGCCCAACTGTGCTGTAGTTTTAATATATCCAAACAGGGGTTAAAGGGAAGTTACTGTACATAGAAAAAAATACAGTGGGACAGGGATCCTTAAGTGCCTTAGTTTTATATTTGTTGTAATAAAACTAAATTGTTTATTTTTAGTGGAAGAAATCACAGAAAAATGTACATCAGCCATCAATACAGTTGGTACAAGTGAGGATGCTGGATTGGCTGTCACCAATGCTGGATTGGTATCCAGTCATTCAGCTACCAGCTCAAGATCTACATGCTGTGAATCTGAAACAAAGTCTACAAGCCCCTTGATCAAAGGAGAAAATAGATGCTCCACCAATCCTCCGAGCAGTATTGACCATTCCAACAAAAAGACCGCTGGTCCTCCGGGCAGCAACGATTCAACTGACACAGCAAGTAACTGTAACCAGGTCAGTACTGACCAAACAGGTACGGCAAGTCCCAAGATTGGACAGATTGACAAAACAGACACAGCCAGTTCCGTGGTCAGTACTAACAAAACAGAAAGTCCCCGGGTCATTATTGACCAGACAGGCAGCATCAGTCCCTTGGAAGACTTCCGGCCAGGCTACCTGTGGGTGTCAGACCTCACCAAGCAGCATTGGTGTGAACAGCAGCTGTTGTACAGTTTCACGGTCCCTGGCGTGCTAGTGGAGGACCCCGTCATGACGAAGGGCTCCGACCTTCACCTTCAAAGAGGTACAGTATATACATTGTATATGCAAATTTTACAAATGTATCAATGCAAATTCAGTATAATCTCAATCATATGAAAATTCTTGTTGGACAATAGTAAAATATAGACATTTTACTTGTTTTATTGATTTAATTGTTATATACAGAAATTGGAATGGAACTACATATTTGTACTAATATATATAAAAAAAATTGATGGGAATGTTACAAAAATATACCGGTATGTTGTTTATCATAATTCATAGATTAAGTGTGATTTTTCTTGTGTTCTGCAGAGAACTACTTACCTAAGATATTTAAGTAGCGAATTACCCGGTATATTCAGTGAAAGTTTATAACAATTTAATTTCTAGACATACAACATCAACCTGGTATTTTGAGAATGAGAACTTGCAGAAACCTCAAACCTATAAACAAATATGTTCTTCCAATTAGATACAATGATGGTACAGTAACTGTCTTTGAATTTATGGTTATGTTGCCTTATGTTAATTTATCATATCAAAATACATAATGACTTTTTTTATGTCATGCTACCATAGATATTTAATTTTTCAGAAAACTGATTGTTTGTTTTTTAGAGCTGGCGGTTCATGCTGTCGTCAAAGTAGACATCACATCCAGTGAAGATATATGGGCTGTGAAGATGCTGAACCTTCTAAACTCAGTGCAGGCATTCCTCAATGGATCGCCATTAGCAAGAGAGGTCCCCATATTTGGAGCTCCTTTTCAGGAAGATGTTTTCGTGGTAGGACTAATTGATGAGCTTCGGTTTGACCTAGAAACCTATGCTATTGGCCTGTCCGAACTGAAAACCAGACTTTCACGGACTAAACCTTCAAAGTCTCAGGAAAAACAGCACAGATTACAGGTTATGTTGTACAAGAAACTGTTTGACGATCTTGTTAAAGGAAATGTTACGAAGGACGTTATAGCTCGCCACCTACGACTAAAGTTGACAAAAGAGTTAGGGGAGGGTGTCCAAGGAGAACTCGGTAAGTCAGGATTGTCATGTAAGACACTTGATTCTTTACTGGATGTTGTGTTTGGGAGGATGGCTGCAGTCACATGTATTGGTGAAACTAGTGTTGAATATGTCCACCAGGGGTCAGGGCAGTCGTTTCTTCATCAGGATGTCGTGTATGACGAAGACGAACTGAAGAAGCTGTATCGTCATTACTTGGGATTCTGGCGGGGACAGAGGGCAGTAGAGGGGGTTGACATCGAGGATGCGTGGAAGTGTCAACGCTGTGACTATGAGTCTGTCTGTGAATGGAGGGAAGTAAAAGCAGCAGAATGTGCCAGAAAGAACCAATTAGGTAGAAGGTAGCTGACCTTGCCTCAGAAATATGTTGATTGATCTAAAATACACACACTACCCAGGACTGTGATGATGTCTTTGCAAACATTTTGTTAGCTCACCTGGTATTTTACACAAAAATTGGGACTGAGAGTGAAGATTGTTTTATCATTTATATATTTCACATATTTTAAATTTTTGGCCAGTAACAACCTTTTGGTTTTTACACTCACAGAATCTCACATCTGTACATTTATTACATTTGGAGTTGGTTGGCTGTCATTGTCGCATATACCCAGGGTCAATTACAAAACACCTATCGTTAAATAAGCGGTTTGCAATGTACTTTTAGTATTCAACGTTGTTTGGCAGTCAGATCTCAAATAAAACCTGATATTAGTGCATCTGTCCTCACTTTGCCATTATAGTACATGTACATTGTAATTAAGGTTGATATATAAACAGGGGTGTACATTGTCACTAGCACGACAGTTTTATGTCAGAGCTGGTTAAAATATTCAGTATTTAATACGAAGTTGGCATAAGTTATATAAGTTGGCAATATTATTTGTCAAAATCTGCATGTGGGCTACCTCTCTAAATATGAAAGGATAGGGTGCCCATTTGGGCCTTCTGGTCCCATTTTCTCAAAGGTTGGTTATAATTACATTTAACCAGTGATTGGTGAAAAATGCAAATTGTTACCAATTAGAAGCAAGGGCTTTCAAAAAATAATGAAATCTTCAAAACACATCAATCTTACTTGTCTCCACCGATCTAGCATTGAAATGATATCAGATGTTCTTGATTTTGTTATATTAATATTTCAAAATGTTCCCTAATCACTGGCTAACTCTAATCAACCTTTGAGCAACCGTGACTGGGTGGCCATCACCAACAACCATATTTGTGTTTCTGGTCCCCCACTTTAGCCCCTCATATATCAGAATGGTCACCAAGCTGATCTTAATTTCATGTCATTTCATGAGGGTAACCCCAAGGTATATATATATATCATGCATAAAATAAAACTTATAGGTGATAGCCACCAGGAGGCCCATATTTCTTTAACTCTTCTGATACAATGTACCAGACTAGTAAATTCATAACAATTAAAGCTACTGCTATTTTTGCAACAATTAATTTTTAATTATGTATTTTATTACAACAGTACAGTAAGTCTAAACATAAACTTTGCAATACAATTTGAAAAATTTGATTAAAACAGGGGTGTACATATGATTACTGCATTGGTGTCAGTCCTGGCGTGCTAGTGAAGGACCCTCGTCTTGACGAAGGGCTCCGACCTTCAGAGAGGTATATATATGCCTGAGTAGTAAACTTGCAAAAAGTACAACTACAGAGGGAGTCACTTACTCATAACACACTTTAAAATATATGTCAAAATTCAATTAAATTGCAATCATTTATGTATGGCTGGGGACTTCTGATCTTACTAAAAAGGAGAGAGAAGTCATAAAAAAATATCTGGGTATTTGGCAATGACGTGTCTCATGACATTGTGATTCATAAGTGTACACCCGAGCCAACTATTCTGTCTCTACTCTTCCAAGTAGGAAGAAATACCTCCAATTTCAGTGGTTGATTGTAATTCAAAGAAAAGTCATCCAAAGAATGAAAATGCAGTTCAAGATTACAAGATGAACTGTCAAGTTACCGTCCTGAACCTAAGGGACTTGAGAATTTGTTACCCTAACTATGGTGTTCAGAGTAATTTTACACATTTTAGGGGTTAAGATCAACATTGGGGGTGGCATTTTTACCGAAAGTTGATCTTAACCCATAAAATGTCTCAAATTACTTTAAACACCTTATTTTAGGTCCAATTATAGCTGTAACATATTCTCAAGTCCCTGTGTCCTGAATTAGGAAATCAGTTATCAAAAATTTCAATAATCAGTGTGTATTTAAAAACTTTTTATTTTTCAAACTCTATTCAAATTATGTGGTGTAAATTATAGACATATCTGGTGTAGGAAATATTTCCATGGCAATAACGTATCAAGCATCATTAGAAACGAATATGTTTTACACATTTAGAAAACAGTTCATCGTATCAAAATATTTTTTGCATCAAATGGTAGCTTGCTGTCCTTATGGCTAGACTTAAATCAAATACAGGAACTCGAGGAGATACAACACAAGTGCACCTAAACCTGATTTACTGGATATCTTTGAAGAATCATTTTGAGATCTACTTCAAACAAAATTTATTGAAATGTGTATTTGCAGGTAGATTTTCTTTTTTACTGTGTTTCTCATTTGAACTGTGTACAAGTACTTGAAGTTGGATATATATACGATGTATTACATGTTTAGATACCTGCAGTGTACATTTTACTTTATTTACATTCCACTCAGGTAGACCTGCATTGGTCCTCTCACTAGTAACATACATGTGTTGAGATTGTTATGGCGTTATACATGTACATTTATAAACAGTGTACATCAATTTTCTGCCCTTATTATCTCATATTTATGGCGGAATAAAAATACAAATGTGTTATCATTAATGTGCATTAATCATTTTATGAAATATCAACATTTATTGACTGAATTCAGACATGATAAATCACACCTGACCCAGTCTAGGTCTCTGGAACACTTTTACAGATAAAATTTATTAACAACAGTGACATTTGACTGCATGCCTGGATGTGGCAGATATACTGAAAATTGTATTTTCTCACGAAAAGCCTAGGAAAAGGATAATACCTAAAGACAAGAAGGAGAT
>JAUMHH010216113.1:0-12447 GCA_032359455.1 Chlamys rubida | reverse complement strand
GATGGCGCCTGGTACACTTGTTGACCTTCGCACGGCGTCCACAGGAGACCAATAGCATCCTGTTTCTCGGACTAATGCAATTTGGATTATAATATTGAGTTCGCTACTGTGGACATTTTGCGAGTTGTTCTGTGAGTTTTATTGATTGACTCTGTGTACAGGTAATGTAGCACAAGATTACATGTAACATGATCGACCATCTTTACAATATTGACTTAACATACGGTCATAATCAACATACTACATGTACGACCAACTTGTAAACAAATGATGTCTACAAATAATTGATAAGGAAGACGACATTATTTGTATTAATACTAAGCCATATAACTGCTTTTCCAAATACATAAAATGAAAAATAAAACTACATTCTGTGTATTCTACTTACAGGACTAAGTATTATTTGTATTTCCCTCCAGAACTTGACAATAAAACCACAGGCTAGATTTTGTTTGTACTTGTTGACAGTACCCCCTGATTCCATCTCAAAGTCATGTACTATCCCATCGCATACCAAAGCTAGTGTACTTTCATCTGGACATCTTCATAAAACAAAGATACACCGAAATCCTTTTTACGTAAGTAAATTTAATGTACAGTTCAATAGAAATGAAAAACTAGTTTCTATTATTGACTTCTAATATAAAACATTTATAAGAAAATGTTTTTAGTGCTGCGAAATAAGCACACATTTTTGCTTGGCCAATTTTTTATATAATGTTATTCCAAGTTTATATATATTTTGAATATTTATCTGTGAAATATTTACCGTTTCCGCGTAAGAACCTTTCAATAAAATGAATTACCTTCCTTTTCCCAGTAAAGAGGCGCTGACAAATTTCCTTGTGGTGGTGAGGACGCTTCCAAAACAAATACTGAGTTCATCCATGGAGCCACACTCACTAAAGCTGGCATAGAAACATCCGCTTAGAACAGCATAGCCGCTATTTGGCTGTTTATAGTATGCAACGTAGGTGTTCTGGAATAGGAATACGGAATTACCAGTACATCAGCACCATTTGCATTCTACTGTACCAACAAGTATTAGGTTACACTACTTTTTCCAACATCCGTATTGGTCGGATCATAATCACGTGGAGGTGGGTGATGTATGATATTGACTCAGTGTTTCGTGTTTAAGAAACAGCAGGTCAATAGTTTTATGACGTTACTTCAACAATGCTCTGTGCATAAAGCAATGCTTTTCTTGTTGTTTTTGTTTCATGTCTTTTAATAATATAACGGCATGGCTTTATCTCTTAAATTACATTTTTATTTCGGTGAATATTTGGTCATATGAACATGAAAAAGTTATATTGAACTTTATTTCGTCTCAGTAAATATCACTATCCCATGTTCATATAATTACATATGCATCTCAATAAATGTCATGAATTGATCAAAATTACTAGAAATACGACGCAGATATAGTACAATTGTGTATACAGTGTATATACTATATACTTATTTGCGATGTTGAAAGGGGTTCACTCTGCTGCTTCCTGGTGATTGGAACTGATGTTGAGATCGACTTACCACAGGATTAATTGGTACCTTAACAGATACCAAAATATCAGTCCGACCAAGTGATGTGTTCGCTTCCATGATAAAGAACTGGTTGTCAATTTCTATCTCTATGTGTCCGCCTACAGTAAACCAACACACAGGGGTATAGCTTTTCTCTACCATCAGTTGTAGGTCTTTATTAAGACACTTTTGCAAGATTTCAGTTTTCATATATTTTTATATCATTACTATTGACTCTTTCCCATTCTGATTGGCTTGTTCTCGCGTTTCTAGTTTTGCTAAGGCATTATACTGCTCTTTAACGTCAGAATAAAGTAGACATAACATTCAAGTGTTGTACATCTATGAACTCAAATGTATCACAAAGCAAAATTCCATTTGGAACGATTATCGAATAAATGTGTGCCTATCACATTATTAAGTATTATTAATTGGTTACTACATTTTGTATTTCATTCTGCGTCAAGCATCGGGAATATTTGACTACATTTATGTTTATCACACCATCGTTTGTTGTAAAATGTTTATACAGTGTATACGATTCTGTTGAAACACCTACAGGAATGGAGATTGTTTCAAACAAACAAACAAATTAAACAAAACTCAGAGAGAAAACATCATCACAACTTGAACTTTATCTTATTATAAAAGAAACTAATAATTTTGGCGCTTTTGTAACGAAAAATCCTACCTTTTGAAGCAAAAACTGCCGTCGCCCCAGCCGCCATCAATACAACACAGAGATCAGAACGAGGGTCTCCTATCATCACGTGACCTCCGAGAGTCTGATAGACAGAATATAAACAGTTCAAATGTACTAAAATACATCATTATTGCGACCTTAATGGATTTTGTTTTACAAAAATAAAGTTATCAATGAAATTCCCAATGAGGTATGAAATGACCCCCATTACATATTTAGGCTGCATTTAGTCACGGTGGACAGATTTTTAACTCAGTAATATGATATTCTGTTTCCCTTATTAAGATCAATGATGTTTAAGACATGCATATGATCAGAACGCTATTCAATACAATATGCTGAAATTAATACATATGGATGAAATTAAATTGTATCTTCCATTGTAAAAACCATTGTATTGTCATAAAATATAATATTATGATAACTTACCGCTTGGTTCCTTATCTGCTGATTGGCTAGCCATCGGAGACTGTCCTGCATAGCTTTAACTACGTGACCGCGTAGGTCACGTCCTTTTTGGAAATTAAATTGATACATTGTAGGAAATAAATTATCATTCATTATAACTATGTATGTATGTAAGAACTTCTTTTTACTTCATAGGTTCTGTATTTTTTAATTTACAATTATATTGATTTTAACACAAAACTCACTCAAATATAACTTTACATATATTTGATATTCCTAACATGTAATGAAATTATTTCGTTAATGTGCAAATTTCGGTCTATGCTGAAAATCATATTTTTTTCTATAAAGACACACAATTTTGCTTTCATTAACACGCGCATAACACAGAAATATTAACTTAACTTTACATCAATCAAAATCTGATTAATGTTTTCCAACCATTGTATAATATGATAACTTTTACCTAACAACTTCTTCCATGTATTTATAATACATTCATAGGTTATAATTTATTTGTTGGCTTTTAATTCTGCTACATGTATTTGTGTTAAATAGTGTATGGAGACGTCAAAGAAGCTAATCACAATAAGTTGTAATATCATTGATAAACTCTACTTGTACAATCGTAGAAATACAAACCTGATGGAGACAATGTACATGCTTGCAGACGCTCGGCAATATCCGTAAGTGAAAGAGCGGCACCAATCGTGATACAGTCGTCTGTTTGCTCAAATACCATCATTTCCTCTACATGCGTGCACGATATCAATGTTCCGTGAGTGATTACCTTTGCTTTGATTTGTTCACCTTTGAAAGAATAGGGAATCAAATTTTTAATATCTCGGTCTTTTAGGTGATATTACACACTATGAACAAAATGAAGCAATTAATGTTGCTTTACATAAAACATCATTCTACATTGATACCGTACCTTAGTGTGGTAGTTTTTTGTACATAAAACATGCGTGCATGATATCGATGTTTCATGAGTGATCCTCTTTGGTTTGATTTTTTCACCTTTGAGGGAATATTGAAACAAAGGATATTGATTCTGTGCTTATTAGTTAACAAAAGGCCAAGCTTTAACTGAATATGATTTTTTTTAACTTTTATAACCTACCAACAAAAATGAAACATTGACGTTGACACTCTACCTTAGTTTGGTAGAAGTCATTATTTTGATATTGTAACCAGATTATTAGCGAACATTATGGTTATGACTGTATACCTAGAAAAATAATGCTTAGGTTGATGGTCATCATTACGATGATCGGTAACTAAATCAATATCCCCTGCTTTAATTAAATTGTACCCAGATCAGCGACCACCATAACATTAACACCATACCTAGGCTGGTGGCCCCCATTATGATGCGACAGTCAGGATGTTGATCCATTAGTCTGAAAACCTCCGCCAGTGTCACCGGTCTGAACCAACACCAATCTCCACTCCGGAACTCCAGACTTGTTGTGGCTTCACTCTGTGATGAGAATAGTTTGTTGTTAATTGTTTTCAAACAAATAATCACTTATACTTACTATGAATTAGTACGTAAATGCTTATTCAGGCAAAATCTATATCAAATATATACAGAACAACAGTCAAATGGGTTTTATGAAATAACAGTTATCAAATGGTGTTTGAAATATTAATTCCACTTTCGAAATATATATGAAAATGCAATTTCTGACAATTTCGATCGTGTTTATTTCAGGGATATATTATATATTATTATTTTTCTTTAGCTTTTAAACATGAATTCCAAGTGAACATCTTGACAGGTTACAAAACAATTTCATATTCAGATACATTGGTAATGTACTATCCTTAAATATTAAGAATTCATTGACTATGTTGGTTATACAATGTTTATTCTCTCCTGAATTTGAAATCAAGGACACCACAGATTCTTCTACTTCAACCGCTTTCGTTGAACTTTACTTAAAACAGGAGCAACAGCAACACCTAACTATTTAACTGTACGATCAGCTAAATTCAGCTGGATTATTACGACTTCCCAATCGTGAAATTGCCCTTTCTTTATAGTTTCATTCTTCTTTGTTTACAAGTCACGGTTGATTCAGTTTTCAAAATGTTGCTCCAAATATCATGACAGGTCGATTACGACTTCATGGAATAATGGATTTATTGACGCTTCGCTATTCTTCTCCTTCAATTGAGAATTTACTAAATATACACATCCAAGCCATCTATTTACTACACAAGCGATTTTACTTTTTGACGGTTTATTAAAATCTGTTTTAGTATCACTTAAATATACCTTGAGTTCGTTTGGAAATCCCAACTTTCCACTGCTTTTATCGTAAACGCTGCCCTGCAATTGATATTCAAACAAGACAATTTTAAAACCTGTTAACGCCTATAGTATATATGTAATAATTATTTTCAAACGTTTTCTCAGATGAACAAATTGATTTGGTGAGCACGCCCGAAAGCATAATTTCGAATGAGGTAATTCTGGAAGTGTTTACTGTTGAGTTCCCCATGATGTTACCTTTGTAACATATGTAGCTCTAAGAAACAGACCAATGTGGATATCTTACATGATCTTACATGATTTTAAAGTACAAACGTATCGTAGCATGATTGTTAACATTATGATTTCGAAATTGGTGACAAGACAGATACCAATGTCTATCATGTACCTTGGATGTCTTGTTCGTTTCAATGTCATCACGACCGATGTCCTCAATGTCTCTACCGGCACATTTTTCCTGATCTGAGCAGTCCTGGTGGCAAACAAATAAACAGTTTTTCCAAGTTGCAATAAAAGCGTTTCTTCCTTCTCTTTCATTTACCTAAACATCTGTACGGTTTGAAATATATCATTAAAATAACAAGAACAATGCTCGTGCTAACACCAAACATTCCAGTTGTTGTGAGTATTGAATATATTTTCTATACAACAGTTATTTGATTTTAGCACGAATAATTTAAGTCACATTGATTTTTGCATGAAATATAAACACACATTATTACCTTTTTACAAAAAGTTCTAAATGCATCAACTATAGGTCTGTATCCGGTACAACGACAGAGATTTCCTGGAAATATAAATGCATAATGGTGTATATGATCTTACACGAGTTCGCATTAAAACTATGATAAGTGAATAGACGTCTAAAAGATTATAATTTTGACAAACTTTTTGCGAGCTGGAGGGTTTATATATACTGCGTATTTATCTGTTTTAAACAAATATAAAATTACATATCAATGCACAAGGCTTTAACGCATTTTCATCACTTCATTAACGAAGCCATGTTGTCATTTATTGAAAAAGCATATCGATGTCATATATTAAAACTTATTTATTTTTAGACTGGGGTACTTTAAGTGGTATTGGTAGACTTGAATCACCAAATTGAATGATATTCATGGGGGCTTGAATACCGTTATTGGCTGTTTACTTGTTTATTAGAGAGGCCTTCGAACAGTGTTGCACACTACCTTCTAGGACTTTCTCCAGGGACTGAACAGATGGATTGTTGTCATTCTGCAGTAGAGTATGCATCGTCATCACCATCCCAGGGGTACAGAAGCCACACTGAATACCGAACGATTCCACCAGGCGTGTCTGCAATTACAATGTATATACAAAACGTACCACTGTCCTAACCAACACTGCATAATATACAGCGTAGTTTCAATTATTTTCCTTTGGAGAAAAAACACCTTTTTTTTACCATTCGGTAGTCGTAATATTTCTACTCTTAAACGTCTTTAAAATAAATAGAGAGATCTGTATCTGTTACGTTTTTACAATATCAATTACGAACTTATATTTCCGATTCTAAAGAAAAGAAATGTTGTCAAAATTGGATGCATCAAAAAATGCAATACATTATTTTAACTCAACTTACTTTAAAAATATTAATTTATGTTATGAGTTAAAAGCGACAGTTTGTCTTTAAATAATGAAAGTATTTTCTTTGAAATTAAAACACAATAAATAAACTAAGAGTTTTCACTGCTTTTTAAATGTTCCCCCAATGACTCTCTTCTGGCTATCGTATCTAATATATCGCCGACAGTTTATATTGTGCTTGTTAAATAACGAGTATGGGCTGCCCTTGATATAAAAAGCTCATAACTTCGCAAACCGTTTATCCTTTTTTAAACATGTGTGCAAAGTGATACATCTGTACAAAATTACACTTTCTCAATGTTGAAACAACTTTTTTATCAGAATGGATATAGAAATGGAAGACATCTTTATCACAGAAGAGTGCAATATATTAGTAAACCAAAACCAATTAAAATATCAAATTTGCAATCCCTACCGCTTGGACTGTCACATTTTTACATGTTTTGTTAGTAAAGCGTCTACACAATAAAGACTACGAAATTATAACAAAGTACACTTGCATGTGGATGCGCTTCTATGCAAATGGAAGACGGATAATCTACATGTATATGGGATTGATATGACTCTTTGCAGTGGTATATCTTTTATTATGGATACACAATTTAAGAGGGACTACGATAATATACAACCAGCTTCGTGCGTTTAATTTACTATCATGCACCTTAGATAAAGTGAGTGAAAGAATAAGCCACTGGGGAACACATCTTCAGAGCAGTCATTTTTAAAACTTTTTCCTTCTGTTTAATCTCGATTGAAAATGTTTAAGCTTAAACTGTAAGCTCAAGATTAAGTTGCATACCTGTAATTGGCTGAGTCCATGCCTCGTGGTACCCACTCCTTCCACCGTCGTTATGGCGTAACCATGGAGCTGGCATACCAAAACGAGACAGGAATTTACACTGCAGTGTCTTGTATGTTTTAAAGATAGAACAGTCATTGAATATGTGTGGCAGAAGTATTGTTCTCATGAATAATAATTCTTGTTAAACATGGTCGAGCTGATTATTTGTGTTTCGTCTTCACCGCAAAGAGTAATCAGTTCACACTCAACTATAAGTGAAATAAGTTAAAACGTGTTTATCCAATGCTTTACGAAGTAAACTAGTCTATTAATCTGACTTAATGATTTGCAATTAATAAAAATGTAAAATACCCCATTGTCGACGTGTTATGTCCTCCAAACCTAACGCGATTGACAGATCACGTTTGGTGCGCCTAATATGAGTGAAGAAAGAACTCGCTCAACCTAGATCAGATCAGGTCTTGCTCCTAACGGTTCTAGTTTGGCCTCACTCACCTACTGGTTATGTCAGCATTAACTCAGTTTTTTTTGTCATATATCTTTTCCCTCTTTTATGATTTCCCTTTACCATACATGCTATTTTCAGAGTATAGTTATATTGCAATTGCAATAACAGCCCCATTTACATAAGTTAAAAGTAAATTTAAATATAACATAAAAAAGCACTTCATGCTTATTCCCTACATGTTTTAAGGGAGAGGGGTTTGTTAAATGATTTGATGTAATAATACTGCTTGTTAATGTTTTTCGTCGCGATCATATTGTTTCAGTAGTTTTTCTAACATAATACTTTACATAGGCAATGACTTAAATACAAAACATTCATTTAATGTACAAAGGATACTTGATTTGTTGTTCCGTTTTGTCCCACCACGACAGCATCACGGTACAGGCTCCACATCCTCCTTGATTGCAGCCGTTCTTTGTCCCTGTGAGTCTCACTTAATATTGTTAAGACCTCTTTGAACATTTATTGGAACCTATTTTCGATATAAGTACATGTGAAAGCAATCAACATGTATCAGAAAAACATCCCAAAATATAACAGGTCCATAATTACATAAACAATTCTGTATTTGAAATATTGCAATTAGGTTTGTGCTATATAACGAATTGTGATTGATAACCGCCTGTAAATACAGAAGTCTTTGGCTTAACATGCTTTTAACACTGTATTCATAGAAATCATACAATATTTGTGCTGGATTTAACCCAAATTATATTTTAAGGGAGTTTTAAAACAATTTTGCCTTCGATTTGCAATATAGATACATGTATATATGAGTTTGAATGCTAGAATTAAACCGTCAAAAGGATACATTTGCGTCTTAGATACTGCAGCAAGGTTGTCGTCGGATTTGGATTATCATCCACAACCTTAAGTAGAAAGAGATAACAAACCAAATGAAAGTATAAATAAGTACTAAATTCCTCATGATATCGAAGTGTAGCTTTGCCTACAGAATAGTCGGAAACCCCTTCTTTCCCGAACTTGATAATCCTGTAAGATAAATATACAGAATGCTTACCATGTTGTCAATATACATAACATTTCGGCACTGTGACTTTAGTTTATCATAATTATATGACATACATATCCTATAATCCATTTATATATCTTCATATACGGTATAGAATTAGCTGAAATTATGATGTTCATTTATTCATGTTTTGTCAGTAATATATTGGATTCTATCAACCTAATTAAACGGATTCTTTTCACGCTGTAACATATATCAAACGGGAATTCGTTACAAAGTGTAGATTTCACTTTTGTATTTGACCAATAAAAATGATATTTTCGTTCAAAGCCGCCACTTTTCTGGTTAGATGCAGATAAGGCAACGATAGAATAGGAGAATGTTAAAGTATTCAATGGGATCTAATAGACTCAGTGTGTCTACAAGCTCTAACTTCACTTCTCATTACAGGTATGTTGTACGTGCTTTTATAGTATTAACATTTTAATTGTGTATTTCAAAAGGGGGTTAATGATTTACTCTCACTTCACGAATATTAAACAGGGTAACATTATTACAGTCGCCGACAAATCTAAGGTTAACAGGACAAGTTATGTCATATCTTATTACAGTTGCCGACCTATAATACGCGAACATTGTCCCATTAATTACGATCGCAGACTTATTCAATGTTAGCAGAATACAATACCAGGAAAGTAAGTATGCGCAACGCATCTTAGGTAAACAGGACAAGCAATGTTGCATATTATTACAGTTGTTTTAATAGTGTTGTTTCTTTCTAAACAAATTGCGATCAGTATCGTTTAGGAAGAAGTGGACAATACGATTGGTGCAATAAGTATATTTCAATAAATATGTTTCTACTTTAAAAACAATTGTACTTTTAGATGATTGGAAGATGTTTAAACAAATATATATATCATGATTATGAAAGTAATTCCAGTATTATTCAAATGATATATTCATAGATTCTATATATATCAGTGCGTCTGTGTTATTGTAATATCAATATTAAATGTAAAGGACAATTGATAGTTCAAACTTACCTTTAGTCCATTTACGAACAACACCAGAGACTTCTGTGTGGCAGTCATGTTGCAATAAATAGCCTGTCGATATAAGATCAAAGAGAAATCCGTCATGTGTGACACATTGTTTAACCTCTCTGATGAAAAACTATGTAGATTTATACATGAGCATGTATATATTTTAAGTCCTGCATATTTAAGACATTGTTTTCGTCCAAGCATGTATAATGTCAGTTTTAAGCAACATTCAATGGCGATTTGTTTTCATTATACAAGCGCTCACATACACTCGCATACATTTTACGCACTAAAATAAATGTTGGAAATTATTGCTGCTGCGCTCCAAATGTTCCGGATGATGACAGGTATTTCCTATGTTGTTAGGACAACTAAAACAAAGCAAACAAGGCAACATGGAGAAGGTAAAAAACATGAAAAGTATTATCATGTTACCGAAGTTGTGACCGGTTAACTGTCTATTGCTGTCATTAAATCAAAGTACTGTCATGTTTTTGGGATCACTGCAGAGTCATAATTAAGAGAATGGGACCATGAAGTGCTGTACCCGAGATTCAGACCCAATTCTTGACAGCCTTACAGTCACTGTGATACTGTTTAACACGCATTGTAAAATGAAGAATGGTGCAAACTGTACATACCAAAAATTAAATATCAACAAATGCCTTATTTCAAACAAGTACTCCAATATTTTGTCATAATATCGAAAACCAATTGTACCAAAAAGCACAAATGTGAAGACATAACGCACAACAGAGCAAACGAATGTGGAATTGCACAGTAGAGACCTACATGTGTGCACGATGTGCAAATGATATGTGCACTATATGCCCACGTGAATTTTGTTGTCTTGTCCGGTCATACGGCTGTGCATTTAGTGCAAATTAACGGACTATTATAAAGGAAGACGAGTACTATATAAATTATTCATCATTATACACTTTTTGCCCGTGACTAGAAAGACAATTTTATTTGAGCACAGAAAAAACCTGTCGATTGACCGCATATGATTTTTTTCGTTGTGGTACAATTTCCTCTAGACTAAACTTTTTCATCTGTAGTGTACAGGACATACGCGGTAGGCTATACAATGATATAAGTCATCGCGTCTGCTTACCAATTGTGTGCTCCATTATCAATCAGGTAGGTATAGATAAACATGTTATTGTTCTTCTTTATAAAAACAATAATGCTATTCCAATAGGAGTACTTATCAGCAATGGTTGTCACATTTTCTGGTTTTCGTTTGTTTTTGATAACGAAACTAGTACACGCGCTCCAGCTGTTAAATGGATAGTAAAATTAGGACACGCCAGAATATACATTGTCCTACTACCATTTGACCTTACATGTATCTACAGCCTGTTTCTATTTCTTTGTTGTCATTAGGATACATTGATTTTTTGGCTAATTTGAAGATGTTCTTTTGTATCTTGACGTTAATATGAAAGGCTATGCAATACTTTTAATATCTGTATCTAGCAGATAGCACTACATTTAACACAGGTGACCCCGTCTCAGTAATACTATAATGGTATAAACTACATACAGATATGCTGGGTTTTATTAGACCATCGCCGCGGTACGGTCATTCATCCAGGCCAGGTGTTTGCGTTTTACACCCCACATATCGCAGGCTAGTGTACTCCCATTTTTTGGGATTACTGCAAGGTCATGATTAAGTAAAAGACTATGACTAAATTGAAATTAAGCGCAGCACGCACAAATCATTCAACAAAATGGAGAATTTAAATAAGAAAATAACTTTAAGTCTTGTAATTATTTAAAATTCAATGAGCAGTCTTAAAATTTAATGTTTTCTCAATTGCATGCATTGATATATCTTATCAAATGCGCCATTTCTCAAAATAATAGCATTGCCAGAAAAAAATACCCCCAATTTGTTTATTTCTCTTGCCAATTACGACTATAAGCCTTCGGTTATGCCGAAAACAATAAATGATCACAGGTCTTGGACATGCTGACTGTTAGTCCAGAAATAGGCCCGTTTTAACAATACTGATATAAAATGCCAGGAGAATGATTAAAAAAACAAAAAGGAACCGGAGTGTAACGCCTCTGATGACAACAATCACAAAAGTCTCTGAAATCGGAAAAATAAATTGATTACGCTCTACCTGCTAACAATCGATGCTGTGAATAGTATTTTATACTCACTAAGCGTAAGTCGTCACGCGCAGCTTTCAACAAACTATCTTTCAGCTATTCTTTCACCGAGACAAGCGTCACTAACACCATGACAGGAACAACTCAGCCATCTTCTTTTGCTGCTCCGGACAGGTTTATTATTCACAGTCACACAAATTTCATACACTAAATGGCATAATCTTGGATTCAATATAATCTAATTTAACCCTGCTCTTGAATAGCAACGTTGTGAATAAAAAGTACGCATAAGTTATACCTACGCCAGACGTATCTATAACAGTTATCTGCCGTGGGTCGTGATCAGTCAGCCAGGGTCACTGTCGGTGTACATGTATCAATATAGGACTAAGACCACAATTAATTTTACTATATGTTTCATTGTAACATTTAATTTCATAACAAATTCCCAATATCCGATA
>JAUMHH010216102.1:0-12448 GCA_032359455.1 Chlamys rubida | reverse complement strand
GGGGAGGCCGTCCTTAAATGACCTTAGCTGTTAATAGGACGTTAAACAAAATCAAACAAACAAACAAACAAACAAAACAAACAAACAAACCGTAATCCAACCTAAAGGTAATAAGTGAATGCACCAAAATCTTGCATGCGTCTGTAGTTATAAACTGCCGGATACAGCCGATGTTCCTGATCTTGTAGTAACAGGATTTGGCAATGGCGTGCACTTGTTTCTCCATGTCCAGTGAACTATCAAAGAATACCCCTAGCTGGGACAGTTTCAATAGTTCTTGTTTGTTTGTTTGTTTGTTTGAGTTTAACGGTCCATCGACAAATGTGGTCATTTAGGGCCATGGTGATTTATTTATTTATTCCAAACAAACATGTGAGTAGCAAAAATGAAATCAGATAAAAATAAAAAAAATTAAAAGCATTCGCACTGGATGTGTAAATAATTAAAAATGAAAAAAGTGTTAAAATAATAAAAAAGATGATAAATAGATTACATGAAATATGTGTTATATATACATATAACGTCAAAGAGGGTAAGGTGGGATAAAAGAATAGAATAGACATGTAGTTAAATAATGCCCTCGAGTCCACGGAACTGAAAAGAGTTTTCATATCTGGGACTCGGAAGTAAGTATCACGAATGTGTTTAAAATCGGAACATTCCATTAAAAAATGTTCCACTGAAAATGGAGTTTCACATTCGTGGCATGTCGGTGGATTTTCTCGTTTTATAAGGTAGGAATGAGTAGGATAAGTGTGCCCAGTGCGGAGCCGAGAGAGGACAACTTCCTCTCTACGATCATTCTGACTGGGAACGCATGTTTCAAGTTTCGGTTGTACTTTAAGTGATCTGTATAGGTCTCGAGAGACCAGCGTTGCTGCCATTCATCTTGATTGGCTATACGATTATAGGTTTAAAATGTGTATATGGTAGTTTGATATTTGTTTGTCGGAGATTGTACGCACTTTTTGCTTCTCTGTCAACAAATTCGTTGCCTAAAATTCCGACATGGCTCGGAATCCATAGTAAAGTTATTTTAGATTTCTTTAAGATTCGAGATATGCGAAAAGTAAGGTTGTTTAAGTGTGTTTTAAGGTCTCGTCTGCGGTGTTTATCGATATGGTCGAGGGCCAAACCAATGGCCCATGCTTCGGCAGAAAAGATAGAGGCGCCGTCTGGTAGCCGAGCTGAAGTGCAAGAATTAGCAGAACAGCAGGGTTTGTGCCACTTTCACCCCTTTTTTGGAACCATCGGTGTAAAGTTGTGTATGAGAAGGGTACTTCAAAATGCATTCCCGAAAGGAGGTTTTGTGTTCTTCGGTCATTACACTGGAGTTCCCTCGCTCATGTAATGTACAGTTAAAATCAGGTGTTTGTATTGTCCATGGAGGAACATCAGATATATTAAATTCAGCTATGTCAGTAAAATTTATGTTGAGTTTTTGTAGGAAATTTGAAATTCGGACACCAAATGTTGGCAGAATTTTGGGTTTTGCGTAAATATGTTTTGGTATTTTGGGTTGAATATTTGGTTGAAAGCAGGATTTTTAGGGTTTGATTTTGATTGAGATTAAAACTGTAATGCACGTTTTGTCTTTCTGTCATAAAGGGATTGGTTAATTCGCTTCCACGTAAAGGCTTTTTACAGGCGTTGTTCGAAAAGCTCCAAGAGCTAGACGTAGCTCTTTGGTATTGATTTGGTCTAGCATCTGCAGATAAGAACTGCGCACCGACCCATAAACCACAGAACCATAATCGAGTTTTGTTCGAATACGTGATCATTATAGGCGCAAATGCATTTCACGGTCCGCTCCCCAATGAGTATGAGAAAGGACTCGTATAATGTTTAACGCCTTGGAACACTTTTCGTTCAGATACTTTATAGGTGGTATGAAAGTGACTTTCGAATAAAAAAATGAGACCGAGAAATTTGGTTTGTTTAACAGCAGGAATTTTAATGCCATCAAGTGTAAGATTTGGGTCATTGTGTGCTTTTCGATTCTGACAGAAATGCATGCACACAGTTTTGGATTTAGAGAGTTTGAAGCAGTTTTCGTCTGCCCAAATTTGTAATTTGTTTTAACTCTGTTGAAGTTGTCGTTCTATCGTGTGCATATTCTTAGATATGTAGCAGATCAAGAAGTCATCCACGAATAACGACCCCTTGACTGACCAAGACATTTGACTATATCATTGATTTTAAGACCAAACAGGGTGACTGATAGGATTCCACCATGTGGGACCATTTCCTGTTTAGACGTTTCAAAACAAGTTGCACCAACACGGACTTTGAAGTGTCTACCTGATAGGTAATCAGATATAAAATTGGGGAGTTTTCCTCGTATACCAAGGGCGTGAAGATCTTCCATGATGCCATACTGCCATGCAGTATCATAGGCCTTCTCAAGATCAAAGAACAAAGCAACAAGGTGTTCCTTCTTGGTGAAATCCTTGTGTGAATGTCACGAATCTGATGAGATGGTCATTTGTCCATCTTCTGTTTCTTAAACAACTTTGAAGAGGGGATATTATATAGTTGGCCTCACGAAACTAAACCAGTCTTGTGTTAATAATTCGTTCTAAAGTTGAGCATACACAACTAGTCAGAGAAATAGAACGATTGTTGTTTGGGTCAGTAGCATCCTTTCCCAGTTTCGGGATAGGTATAATTGTAGAGATCTTTCAACAATCTGGAATCTTTCCGGAAGCGTAAACTTGGTTGAATATGTAAAAAAAGTTCCTTATGTAGTGATATTATGTAGCGTTACATATTATGTAGTGACGAGTCCGGTAGTTGTTTGAGAAAGTGATATGGGATATCATCTGAACCTAAAGCAGAGTCCTTTGATTTTCTAAGCGAATCAAAAAGTTCTTGTAGGGTGAATGGTTCATTTTATCTTTCCTTGTTTTGTGATTTGAAACTTGGCCGTTTCTTTTCTTTTTCTTTCTTTTAAGACTGGAATTGGATGAGTTTTTAGCTATTTTTTTGCAAATGCATCAGCAATTTAAGACTTAGACGAAAACTATTTGTTTTTATTAATGAGGTGGGAGGATGTTGACCTTTTCCTTTTTCCACTTATTTTCCTAATCATGTCCCATTTTGGAGGAAGTGTTTGATGATACCTTGAACACATATTCTCTCCAGCTGTTTCTTTTGTCAATTTTCATTGATCGCCGAGCCTTTGCCCGCCAAATTTTAAAATCACTTGTTTTAAGCGGTCGGGCAGTTCAAGTAGCGTCCTAGAGCAGCTGCCCGATGTCTGCGTGTTTTAAAAGATTCTTCTGATAAAAGGAACTTTGTAGGTTTTGAAGCAGATTTTGGTATTGTCTTTTGGGCAATAGAAGTTAGTGTTTCAGTAAAGATTTTAATTGGGTCGTCAATGCTCATGAACTGTTCCTCAGTAATCTCATAGGTGTTGAAATTGCATCCAATCTGCTTTGTGTATATTCCATCGAGGTAGAATTTCCTCAATGGAGGACCCTATGTTTTTAAGAAAGATGGAAAAGTGATCACTTCCACATAGATCATCGTTGACCTTCCAGTCGTAATCAAGTTTAATTGAAGGGTGGCACAAGGATAGGTCGATGTGGGTAAGCGAGCCAGAGGCAGGGTGTAGGTATGTAGGGACGTTAATGTTAAACAAACATAAAGTGTTTAGTTAACTCTTCAATACGTCTTCCTCTTTCGTCTGTGTTTGGGGAGCCCAATAGTCTATTGTGGCCATTTACATCACCCAATATTACGAAAGGTGTTAGAAGGTGGGACACGATATTATTAAGTTGGTCATAGTTAAAGCCATCTTTAGGACGAAGATAAATAGTGTAAAGTTGCGCAAACTGCAACAGCTTGTTAAGATGTGTTTAACTTGATACGTCTATGAGGGTTGTTCTTATTGATAGCCACCCGTTGCGATATTACAGTAGAGTGAGAAGTGTTATAAGTTAATTTGGTCTTTGGCATTATTTCTTGTAAGCAAAATATTGCTGGGTTTAGTTCTTTAGATAAATTTTGAAATTCTTCTTTATTTGCCTTCAATCCACGAATGTTTGATTGCATTATTTTGTTATTTATGTATGTTTGCTTGATCTTGATGGAGTTGAAGCGTGAAGCGTTGACGCATTCGTCTCCAACTCATCATTAAAATCAAGCAGAACATTAAATCTGTTGGTCGGGTCATCCGATCCTTTGCCATAAGTGACATTAAGATCGGGCACGGCCATATTCGCTAACCAAGTGTTCGCTTCGTATACACTCCACTTACCCTTGGCGGATATATCCGTGTTAACCGAGCCTTCAAATTTTCGTGCGGTGCCAATCGCTCGCATCCAATGAAATCGCGTCTTACATATAGCGCTGTTGACGAAGTAAAACAGTAATGGTGACGCCCTGTACGGAAGCACGTTGTCGTTTATGTCAGAGTGTTTTGGTAAGTGGGGTGTATACGAAGCGAACACTTGGCTAGCATAGATTGGGCACGGCAGGCTTTCTGGATATTTAGATTTTTTTCGGTGGTGGTTTTTCTGTAAGCGATGTATTTTCTGATCTCGTGCGAGGAATAGATAGATAGATAGCGTGTAACGACGAGTGTTTGCGGTTTTTTTATTGGTGCTTTTTGAGGTTGTTTTAGTTTTGGCGACGATGTCGTTCGCGGTTGTGTGTAATTGTTTTTATGCTTTTTGTCTGAACCGTGATGGGTCTCCTACGATGATTTGGCAGGTCTGTTTGCCAGCCATGTCTGGGACTGTTGAGCCCCAGGCAGGTCTGTCTTCAGAAGCCTGTATTGACACATCTTTGACCGTGACATTGTCAACCGGCGCCTTGACTCAAGTCACCTGCGCGTAAGAGGGTGCAGCAATGTCTGCACTCTCGACTTTCCTCCTGGCCTCGGGGAAGGAGACACTTCGGGTGTATTTAACCCGCAATTTATCTCTCCCCCAGTTCCAGGTAGGGCAGTCTCGAGAAGAGGCAGCGTGCTTCCCCTCACAGTTGACACAGCGCAGGTTGGAGATGTCACAGTCACTTCGTACTGTGTGACCCTCACGGCCTCAATACTGGCACACCGTTTTCCGTCTACATCGTTTTTGTGATGACCGTACTTCTAACAGTATCGTCATTGGAATGGATTTGGGATGTAGACGGAAACGTTGTACCTCTGGTATCCGATTGTTAATGTTTTGGGTAGGGTTGGTATTGAGAATGTGTTTATGAAGGTGTTTGTTCGAACGGTGTCATTGTTCTTTCTGGTCAACATCCACCTCACCTCAGGAGACCGGGACGCTCTCCTCCTGGAAATATGCCAGTATGTCGCCATCAGTGGCAATGCGCAAGGCTGCAATTGAGTGATGAGTGTGGTTTCACACTGATACGATGCCGCCAAAACTTGTCGTTCCCAGTAGGTTCGTCGCCTGTTGCTGACGATACACCTATATAAGGAGATCGCCCAATCCCAGAGGCTTAACGGATTTCACATCTCCAGCAATTCCCTTGATGCCTCTTTCGTGAACAGCAGAGGCGACAACGAGGCCATTCCTTTGCCACTCTGTGTGGAGGACATCACAAGGAACTGCGGAAAGTGCGTGCTTTTTGATGTTGAAGTTGTCATGTTTGAGTCATCGTTCTTGTTTGTCCGTTGTTTCCTGATTTTTACCCATGTGTGTTAATAATTAGATTCGCTATCTGTGTCCCCGCCAAACCCCGGAGCCAAACAAGGGGACACTACTATGAGCGCGGATACCCAGCGCCAAAGTGTCAGGAATGCACAGAATAGTATACTCGTAAGAGTATACATTTTACTTGCACCAATAGTTCTGGCACCGACCTTATGCTGGAGAACCATTTTTGCTGACCTTTTGGGGAAAACACGATTGGTTCCGTCTTTTCCTGATTAATTTTTAGCATGTTGGCGTTCATCCAGGTACTGATGTCTGTCAGACAAGCTTCCAGATCGGTTTGGAATATTGGCAATATGATATTGGATCCCCGAAATCTAGTATTTTGTCATGTGAGGTGGTAGATCGGATGGCAACACACTGTCGTCGTTCACTCAGATAATACTGTATCGAACATAGTGTAGTTTCACTCCATAAGAGTACGCCATGGTCGACGACGTCAAATGCAGCTGACAAGTCCAGCATGACAAGCACCGCTCTGTACGTGTTATCCAATGCAGAAGCTATGTCATCATGTACACATAGGAGGGCCGTCTTAGTAGAGTGTCCCATGCGGTAGTCCGATTGCAGAAAATAAAGCATACTATTACATGTAACGTTGAAATAAACATTCTCTCTTTTTACTATTAGGTCATTTGTGGTGTCTGGGTTTTAGGGGGATATATTGGTCCTTCTCTAGACAGAACTGTCGCGTCCACAGTCAGTTATGAAGGTTTCATTGTATAATGTGCTGTACCAGTTTACTGTGGAATGTTTGTGGATGAGATGTGATTGATATGTGTAAAGGACTTACGCGAAATCTAAAAGATAACATTTCAAACAGACTGAAAGAATGCAACGAATCAAACATTAAATATGCACCAATTCCTTAAACCTGTGTACAACTAACGGGAAGCGACATATTTGTTAGCCAAGGAGCACACGAAACACTGACGTCATAACTATCATCACAGCTTTATCCATTTTTCCATGCAGAAATGTAATGATGGAAAAAGTCACACAAAACGACATTTTATTAATACAAATGTGTTGCTCCTCATTTAAGCATTAAGGTGTTTTTTTTCAACGGGGTATGAAAAGACTATTTTTTCAAACTGTTTGAATTCGCGTAATTATTGTTGGAACAACATAAACTATCATTTATGAAAGTATTAATAAATGTATTAGTATGTATTAGTATTAGTATTAAATATTAACTATCCCAAGGGCATACTCATCAGTGTATTGATGGAACCCTTGTACTCTAAAGAAGATGAAGAAATACGGCTGAACTTACCATTATACCTAGACCGGAAGTGATCGTCGTAAGTGTGATAAGCCTGGACATGTGACCGGATGATATTGTGCGCCACATTGTACACAGCGTTACCAGGGCTGTGAACGCCCGGGGCAAATACTCCGATACCGTATCCCAACCAGGAAACGACGAACGCCTCGTTAAACGTAATCCAGGACTTTACCTGTAAAATGCAAAGTCGGTCATGCTCATGATACAATCACGTGATCGGAATGGTAATTGAAGAGCAATGTTTACCTGAGACGACAGTGATGTGTCCTGTACATATTTACTATGAGAAAATATACATTTGTAGGTAACGTTTTGTTTTTGATTTTGTTTTTGGAATAGTTAGCGCCAAAAATTACCAGCACTCTTAGATAGGATTTTCCACGGTGGAATGTATACTATGACAATATGTTTATATGCACTTATATTGACGATTCGAATTGTTCTTATTTTTCACTATATATTATTTCTTATATACCACTGTCAAACAAAGTAATTTATTTCTTGTATACCACTGTTAAACAGAGTATTTTATTTTGTATATACCACTGTCAAACAAAGTAGTTTATTTTGTATATACCACTGTCAAACAAAGTACTTTATTTTGTATATACCACTGTCAAACAGAGTACTTTATTTTGTATATACCACTGTCAAACAAAGTAGTTTATTTTGTATATACCACTGTCAAACAAAGTAGTTTATTTTCTTTATAAAAGTTTTGTATTGTATATTTACCTCTGTCAAACAAAGTATTCATTTTTATAGATACAGCAATATTCATGACTATTGGCTCAAATCTTTTGAATACCTTGTTTGTCTTGAAATGTTGTTCATGTTCACAGCAGGTATAACATTCTTAACAGAAGACTAATCTTGTTTAAGCACATAACATTATCTAAAAAAACGAATTCCACGAAACGGTTGAACTGTCTATTCAGGTATGTTTTTTGTTTAGTCAAACTTGTAAATAATGACAAATTATTCTACCGTTCACGGCTCTGGTAGCAGTATGAATTGCTCCGTGACCTTGACGCAAAGAGGCCAGTGTACCTTGTGTCCAAAGTTTGCGAAGCAGATCTCAGCATAGGTGTTGAAGTGATCTACAATGGTATCGTTTTCCCAGCCCCCAAACTCCTGTAGACCCTGAGGCAGGTCCCAGTGGTACAACGTCACGAAGGGCTGTATCCCATTCCTAAGGAGTTCGTCTATCAGATTGTTGTAGTACGCAATTCCCTTTGGATTCAGAGTGGCCGGTGTGCCGTCCGCCATGATACGGGACCAGGAGATGGAGAAACGGTAGTGGGATACCTAGGGAGGAGACGTCATGTGTGGAGTAATGACGTCACAGTGACGGGATTTGGGGGTTGAATGTAATTCCGGTATAGAGGTTAACGGTTATCATTATTTCAGAAACCTGATACATGTGTAAGGAAATAAATAGGCTGCAAATTTGGTAAACGTCTTCTTACAGTTTCGTACATGTTTACCTTGCATGTACGTTGCGACTCATTTCTATCTGTACTAGGTATATAACAATATGGATCACGTTTTACACGAAATACAGTATGTGGTTAGCGATAACTTTCCATTGTCATACATTGAAATTACATGATTCGATGCATAAGTGATGCCATTTCAAATTAACAACTTCAGGAATACACACGAATAGGGATTACGTTTTATGTGAGTAAGTAAAGTGGTGACGATTTACCCCGAGTTGTTTCAACATCTGTACATCCTCTTTATACTTGTGGTAACTGTCACAGGCTACGTCTCCAGTATCGTGGTTTGCTATCCTTCCGGCGTGGGAAAACACATCCCATATACTCGGTCCCTTCCCTACAAACAAGACCAGCTTCTAAAAATACGATTGATGCGGCTTGTTGTGATAGGAAATCAATAGTTACAAAGTACCGTGTTCAACTGTCTCCACTGATTGTAATTAATATAAACAAAGTTGATTAGGGGTGTTTAAAAGATACAAAGGTTGATTTCTATCTTAAGTCAACAGAATCTTCATGGTTATTATATAAGTTCGAATTGTACCAAATAATATTTGAAATGTCGAAATGCAATATTATTTCAGATCAATATCAGCATTATCGACGTACCATCCTCGTTCCACGCCCCTTCTACCTGGTAGGCTGCTGTAGCAGCGCCCCACGCAAACCCGTCTGGGAATGACGATTGAAGAAACATATCCCTCTCTTCTACATCTGAAAAAAATAGCGAATTGTCATAAAAGATAAATTTAATTTGTTTATAACTAAAAACGCAAAACGTGGGATTAAACACATATTTTTTGCAAAATTTGTCTTTAAACTCACATAGATGTGAGATTTAACACCTAAATAAGTGAGAAAAGCGTATTAATGTATCATTCAACACATACATGTATGAGTCAACACATGAATTAACGGCAAAATATGTGTAAACATGTAAACAAGTATCAATGTATGATTAAATATAACAATTATAGATTAAAGACATGAATTAAAACAAAAATAAGAGAGAAAGGGTATCAATGTGGGATTGAATACATAAATATATAACTTGTTTTAGGATGGATAATATCATTTTTGCCTTATGTTTTGTAGACAATCGGTTTTCATGAATGGTCGAACAGCTATTGGTCTATGCATTTAAACCCGTAAGTCGGCCATCTTACCTGCCATGATATATGACGATGTATCCCAGTCGGACGGGAAGCCGTTGTATTTGACTAAGTCAGCAAAGAAGAAGGCCGAGTCCTTAACGGTTCTTGGCCTTTCGTCACGCTCAAAGTTCACTTTGACCAGGCCGAACTTCTCCGTGAATCCGGACGCCCACTCGAAGTTGTCCAACAGTGACCACGCTACGTATCCCTTCACCATACACCCATCTAATGTTATAGCTGTACAGCAAAGCAATAGTATATTGTTAGTTGTGTTGGCATACTTTTTGATGAAGTAGTAAATGTTTGATAAAGATGAATGATAGAGATCGATCTGACTCATTGCTTTGTTTTTTTCCTGGTGAAAGGGTGAAAACTTGTAAGTGAGATATAGTAAATGATTTAACTCGTTGTAAGTGAGATATAGTAAATGATTTAACTCGTTGTTTGATCGAACACTCCATATGATAAGCTGTTCTGTATTCCTTATGTGTTGTTTCCCCTTTTGCATGGACATGAGTTAAGCTTTATTCTGGTATATGTAGGTGCATTGTTCTTTTTTAATAATAGTATATAATTTAAGACTAAACATCACTGAAGCAGTAGTACAGCCGACCTCTGAGCATGTTGTTGACGTAGCCTTTGTAGTAATCCAGCCTTGCCTGGTCTTGCAGTGTACCACAGTCAGATATTCCGTTCTCCGTGACATAAACATCGGGGTTTGTGTACGTCTTTTTGATCCAATTCAGTATATCGCGCATTCCAGAGGGATTGACCTTGAGCCAGGAGGAGGAGGACCTGAAAACAAATGAACACCAGATAACATATTTCTTCTTGAATGATAGGAAAATAAATTAGTAACTTATCTTTAAAGGGTTATTCTAAACATTAACACCACCAACATATTAACTGCAGTTCAACGTTTTTGTCATTCATAACGAATACAAGTTGATAAAGTCAAGTTTCTATCGGTATATGTTTGATACCATTGATATCCTGTTTGTACAAGGTTCTGTCTGATTTGCAGTGGCCAGGCAACATACCAAGGCTCTTCATTAGTGTCTTGTTTGTACCTACCCCCTCCAACTTGGATCGTCTTCAGAACGTGTCTGACTGTCCGTGATATAGCTGGCTGGATCACCAACAGCGCGTGGTTTGTTTGACACCAGTTTACTTGTGTAGTGATTTAGGCCAAAGAAATCAGAAGAACCTTCAACCGAACCACAAACCCAGGTTTACTATCATGGTATTGGATATCTTAAGGCAGGCAATGTCCACAAACCCAGGTTTACTATCATGGTATTGGATATCTTAAGGCATGAAATGTAGTCAATTGGATGTATTCAATTTAGACAAATCTTAAGAAAAAAAATCTTCAAACAAGACACTTCATTATAATGGCATGTTAAAACTCTATGCATAGAACCAACACGCAGCGTTGTTTTATGTACAGTTTTGTGATGGTGTTGAAATGGACAAGTACGGTATGTTTGATATAACTGAAAGGATTACATATGTCGGGTGTGGTATGCTGTGTGAATAATAAGCGTTTATTACAAAGTATGTGACCATTTTTATGTCGTACCTTTTATCGTTACGAAACCCTGATATCAACACAAGGACCGCAGGCCCGACGGCTGCTACCAGGGGCAAAGGGTGATAAATGGAATGATATCAGAGTATCTATTACACACTCGGAATGAGAATCAACAGTTTGGTATAAAAAATAAATGCTCAGTTTGTTTTGTTTTTAAACTTATATTGCGAGTCGATGAACAGGGACGAGGGGGGCCACTAGCTTAATTTTAATACTCACTGGGGCGGAAGGGATAAACACATTAGCCGTCCCCCTGACTGCCTGCAGTATTAGAGTGCTATTTGGACGAAATGTCTCAATCATTTCTAACAGCCGACTTAACTGACTCGGCACATTGTGGCTTAGTGAATTGTTCTTATCGGTTTAGTTTCGAGACACCGGTCATATGCAAAGGAAACAAACGTTATCGAAAGCTCTCAAAATAAGTTTTAAATTACTGTTTGTGTTCAAAACAAACTTCCCATTTATGTATTACACAGTTTGAAAAAAAAGGTATTTGTTTGAACAACTAAATTGACAATCTCTAAGCTGTCCGTGGTCTAATCGCCGTGTTCTTTTTACAAGCGAAGCAGACGAAATCAGTATCGAAAATGAAGGTCAAGGACCATGTTCCGGAACAGCGATCCAGATCAACTAATATTGGCACTGGCGAATAACTAGTTTGTTGACATGTCTGTTCAAATAACTAATATTTTTGAATATGTGATAATTTGTAACATACTTTCTCTCATACGACTTTTATTCACTCGTGTGATAAAGTTCTTAAATGGACCGCTCCATGCAATAAGTTTCACGTATCGCCTGCATTGGAGGTTTGTACATTCTTTAGGAGGTAATTTTTGTTTCAAACTTGGTTGAAATTGATGACGATTTACAATTAGAATTTAATGGCGAATTTTTAAATTTTACTGATCATCATAAACGTTTAGGTGTAATTTGTAATTCAAGTGCAAAATGGGTGGATCATATTTGTGCAATATATACTTCAGTTATGAAAAAAGTCAACGTCTTACGTACACTAAAATACTTATTAAATCGAGATAATCTTTTAAAGATTTATAAATCATTTATTTTACAATTTTTAGAATATGCTTGTGAATTGTGGGATGGTTGTACAACTTATGAAACAGAAATGTTAGAGAAAGCCTAAAGATAATCTTATAACGTATTATAACTGGTCTTCCTTCATATGCCCGAATTGAAGACTTACTTTTTGAAACTGGTCTAGAAACTCTTTCGAA
>JAUMHH010216091.1:0-12448 GCA_032359455.1 Chlamys rubida | reverse complement strand
GATCGTCCGCACAAATGTGCGCAAGCAATGATCGTCCAATTTTTTATCGTTCGCACTTCGTGCACACATCGTTCACAAACCGTTCACAGATCGTGCGCACATCGTGTAACGTTGTGCGATCCCACAACTGTATATCCCGGCCTGGGGACAAAACCCATGGCCTTTCTCGCCTGGGCGAACGTTCATCATCATTGCGAAATCGCCAACATTCATCAATAAGATATTTCCTTTTGCAAACGGTTTGTTCTCGATTTCTTGTGTTTTTGATCTGAACTAACCGCCACATGTGATGTCTCTACATGCAATGCTTAAATGCTCATATTTGATTTAATTTAATAAACATTGTTAAACATAAAACGTATCTTATTTGTGAACATTTTTATGTATTGTGAATATTTCAGTATTAATATGTTCTTAATGCATTACAACTTGCATGTAACACTTATCCTTTTAAATAGAACTTAGTATGTGCAAACTAACAATCCTTGCGTGCGATATAAAACAAAACTTCTCTTGAAGAAGGCTTCTATACTGCGACGTTGCATTCAGTATATAACATGATTTGGGAGATGTCCGTTGTGTCTCGTAAGTTACCTGCGGAGTTGCCTAAATTTGATTAGGAGACCGCATAACTGGTGCCAGATATGGTGCCGATAAAACTTACAATGCTGTAACACATGGGTTTGCCTCCCGTATATTTGTCAAGATTTATAACGTCTTGTCTTGTCAATAAATAAAATAAATTAATAAATATAAAACACTTGATATAGCGCCCTATCTAGTAAGAACTAGCCACTTGTGTTTTATACCTTACACATTTTCCTAAGACGCATGTGAAAGTGGCAATATTTTTATGTGCAATTTTTCCAGAAATACGATCAGGGAGTCATGGTCATGGTATTTGATTTTTCTAACATTGTGTTTTTAAATTATTGGCCATTATTGTCATGCTTGTAATTCATCATATACTGTCAAACTTTTTATTAATTTGATAATGTACTCAGTTTTAAACAAAAATGTGTGATACCGTTTCGGTGCCAATAATATCTTATTACTCCATGGATCATTACAATATGACAATTTGACGTATATAGTTTTTACAATATAGCATCCTATTCATGTGTTACTGGTGTATTTTTTCATCTTTTACACCTTTTCACCTATATAGTTTTAGTCTGATGGATTTCTGTTGGTGAAGGTCTAATTTTAGCGATGTTTGGTCCTAAATGTCTTAAATTGTCGATAGGCCGACAAAAAATACAACTTACACGATAAGCCATCGTGCGCTATGCAATATTTGCTTCTTCACTTTCTTCATGATTTAAAAAGTAGAGAAAACATGTGAAAGGCAATGACATCAAACGAAAAAGTAAAAGATAAAAGTAGCTAAGGTTTGTGATTTCTTTTTTAACAGACCAACCTATTTGTAGGTACATTATAGGGTAGAATTGTAGAGTTATTTACTATTTCGCCTAGCATCGAGGAGAAGGAAACAAACAGCATCTCTATACCAAGAGCTTTCCTCTGCTTCAGTCACTCTGGAACTGAGAAAAAAACCTATGCATTTTGTTACCTAATGCATGATTTGTCAGAAGCATTTACTTTCTTTTGTGTCCTCTTCTTGGCAAACACCAAACCACACTAACTTGTGATATTTTGTGTCAACGGAAATATCAGTAACCACAAAACATGAAAAGGAACGAAAAAATAAAGAGCTTACAATGTACTAGAGTTTATAGAATACAACAGAATCGGTATCGAAAATTGATCTTCTGCTTCAAATGGAACAATGGAAAATGTTAGTTTTAATTCGCACTTACCAACTCTTTTCAGGCACTATCTCCATACGTACCCGTCTTTACATAACCTTAGGTGTTCCGAGGACATTAAAAAAATACAATATATAGGGCAAAGTGAAATGGAAAGTCGGCCCCAAGTAAATACATTCATAATAAATGTAACAACAGAAACTCGGCCAGACATCATTATAATTGACACAAGATCAATGAGGAAAATATCAAATATTGTAATTTTGACGTTAAGAAGTCTAGACTTAACCATCATCTAGGTTCTAGAAATGGGATGGCAAAATCGCCTCCTTTCAGCTAATGTACAAAAAACTGGCATGCTCATTTGTAACACCTTTTCAAATACATACAAATTGAGCAGTGCCAAAAACATTTATGATGATCGACATAATATCTTTTGTCTTTTTATGTGAAAGAATGTAAATAACAAAAAAATACGATACCGCAGTGGCCAAGCGGTTATGAATCTGACCTTCTACGATCACTAGCTCTCCGTCAGTGGGTCTCGTGTTATTTGTCTACGATGGGCAGTTGCCAGGTACTGGCGGCATGTCGTGGTTGTTCTCCGGATACTCCGGTTTTCCTCCACCACGAAAACCTGACTCGTCCTTAAATGACCATGACTATCAATAGGAAGTTAATCACATACATACCAAACCAAACGATACCAAAACCCTTGAACCTATATAATAACAGCAAACACAAATCAACTATACATTTCCCGTTCAAGCTTTAGTACAACTCTTGATACGTGTCTGCCTACTTACACCACGGTCGCAGCAGTGTTCTTTCACCACTGTAGACCATAATGGACTCATCCAGATCAATGCATGGTAGAGTCTACTAAAGTTACATAGGGATGACCACGGTCGCAAACAACTGTTTATCACGAGCTCGAAAATTGCTTTAATGTTTTAACGATGGAACGTCTTAATCCACATCCATCACTTCTGTTCTTAGGTTACTTTCTCCTATACGATAAGTCTTTGTGGGGCTTTACTGTTTGCTACTGTGCTCTCTCACGAAATACTGGTGTATTGTTTAAAAGTATGTCTGGTAAGGGAAATCGAAGGTGAAGCACACCCTGTGATTTGTTTAAACTGTTCCCCTAATAGCACTGTTTTCTAATCAAATATTTTAAAATGCACAATATTGATCACCATCCAATTACGAATTTTAATATATATATATTTCATTTTACAATGGAATTTAATTTTTGTATTTAAACAAGTGCTTGAAAACAATAATGATGTAACACCTTTGAAAAGTTTGTTGACAGTCTCTGCTATTAATGTATGATATTCAATTTATCTGTGCGACAAGATATGATATACTTTACAACCAATTTGCTTCACGAATTTTTTTTTATTTATTCACTTTTACATAAATGTTAAACATTATTTTAACATTTTTGATTTAGTTTTATTTATTGTTTTTTATGATGTTTGTCCTTAAATGACTCAAATTGTCAATGTGCTGTAAAACAATACAAAACTATTACATGTTTATATCCTGGACTGACAACATCACTATTATTGTAAAATTTTAATTCAATACTAAACATAATGCAGGCATGCAAAAATATCATTTAATTGCGACATGCTGGCGCACAAATTGCATTTAACCTTTAAACGTCTACATTTGAAGTGTCCGTGTTAAAAAGAAAAATTAATGTGAGGTCCTTATATATATCCTTGAATAGGACTATAATGTTGAGTAATTGTAAACAATGCATTTTATTTTATTTTTCAGGGTCTTTGAATGGCTACACTATTGACACCGAAACGAATTTCCTGCAGAGAAAATCAGGATGTGGGATTAGAGGAAGGATCATTGTCGCATTACAAGCGAGTGGACTAAATCGATATTCATCCGCGGCGCCTAATCACCATGAGAAATAAGTGCTGAATACCGATTTGGCGATCTGTGATAAGACATGGATGCTATGGGTGTAATATGTCTCGCCGAATCCGTGACAACACTCTATCCAACATCTTAAATAATCGGTTTTGTCATGTGAAAGAGTGTCAAAAATATAAAAATATTCTACGTTTAATTTAAAGTGATTAACAAAATCAAAGAATCACTAAGTTGAACATTTATATGTTTCCTTTTAACGCTTTCAACAGCGGGAAATGGAATTACAAGTTAATGGGTCGACGGCGTGTCACATTTTTGAACTTTCTCATTCAATGCAATAACTGCAAGAGGTGTTCTGTGAAATCCGATTTGAAATCATAACAATTATATTAAGCATCTCTGTTCTGCATAACAGAACTGACAAATGAAACTTCAGTACCACGGGGAAATGTAATTTGTTTTGTGGGATCAATTTCAAGGCAGAAAGTCATGTTTTGTTATGAAATTCCCTGTAATCATTGAGAACGTGAATTATATCGACCCTTCATTTATTCGAACAAGTTTAGGAAAATCAGTTTAAAAGTTCTCATGTGACAACAATTAGGTAATCGATGGCGAAGATATGTGAAATTTGATCGATCTACCTCAGTTGTTTTACCATGGAGAATTGTTCGGCAGGAGCGGAGGGAGTTGCGTTCTACGACTTGAGCCCGGGGATGATTGTTGCGTGTATAGCTCTGGGGTTAATCAATCTCATCGTGCTCCTTGGCAACAGCTTGGTAATTACAGCTGTAATCCGGAACCGGAAGTTGCGCACTATCACAAATATATATATAGTGTCTTTGGCATGCGCAGATATGCTTCTCGCAATTTTTGTACTTCCATTTTCTGCAGCTTTAGAAGTTTTGCACTTTTGGCCATTTGGACAACCATTTTGTACCATGTGGCTAGCTATCGATGTCCTACTGTGTACTGCATCCATATTGAATTTGTGCGCTATAAGCTTGGATAGATTTCTAGCGGTTACAAAACCTATTCGATATCCTAGTCTTGTTTCCAAAAAGAGAGGGAAAATCTTAGTGATGTGTGTATGGGTGTTGTCCTTCGTGATTTCATTCCCACCCTTGATTGGCTGGAATGACGAGAATAATGGAATACAGAAACACACCAACTGGTTTATAACAGAGCAGGAACGCGATAATTACACAAAGGGAGGTAATTACTCTACTACAGGCAACTTATACAACGAAAGGAATATTAATGAAACAATATGTGTGAAGCTATACCCTGAGTGTGAACTGACCCCCACCAAGGGTTATAGAGTATACGCCGCCCTCGGATCTTTCTATATTCCAATGTTTATCATGTCTTTTTTCTACTGTAGGATATACCGAGCTGCTATACGTACCGCAGCGTCGCTCAGAACGGGAATACTGATGACCAAGCGTACGGACGAACAAAGTAACAACAAGTGTCAAAAGATGGACACGATCGCCCTCCGTGTCCATCGTGGGGGTGGATCCATATACCGGTCACCATCCAACATGTCCAGCCGAAGGACGTCATATCTCATCTGTAGTAAGGAGGAAAGATTAGCAAACTGCAACAGCGATATAGAGCTTCTACCGTTACGTAATCGTCCCATTTCTTGTAATAACAATAACAAAAGATCCCTAACACATAACTTCTCCGACTCCGACTTAAGAAATGGGACGTTCCGTCACCAACACAGGTGCACACCCGACCCTGCAAGTGACAGCTTGGCAGTCTATCTAGGCACCTCACCCTCACCACGAACACAGTGTCCGGAAAGTCCCTATCAAAACCGGAAGTTGGTTGTTAGCAACCGGAACCTTGTGCCCACAAACAGACGTCATCGTTCTGTTCTCTTTATCAACGATGGACAACCTAATCAAAAAATTAACATACGTAAATTTCTAAGGGACACGAAGGCGGCAAAAACTGTCGCAATTATTGTCGGTGCTTTCCTTTTATGTTGGTTTCCATTTTTTACCATTTATTTGGTTGAAGCATTTTGTGACGACTGTGTCCCCGGTTTAGCGTTTTCAATATTTTTCTGGCTTGGATATTGTAATTCAATGATAAATCCATTTATCTACGCTTTATTTTCAAGAGATTTTAGATGTGCTTTTAGAAGAATTCTATCTTGTAGGAGAGTTTCCCGAACCTTTTTATTTCGGAGAGCGGACCAATCTCCGTGTAACAAAAGAATGTTTGGAGGCCCCGTTCTAGAAAGTGAAAGTTATTCCGACTTTTGATTGTCATTTTACATACATGCGATAGATTATTTCTAAACTTCCTTTTTACAATGATTAGACGCTAAACGGACTTTTTCCTTATTGGAACTATCAGTCAGTGTCAATGTCAAATCATATTATGTAGGTCTTTCTTAGGATATCAATAATTATTGAGCATGAATTGGAACGGATTTTCAAGGTCTTCATAAAATCAATCACTTACAGTTTATACCATATTAAGCTAATTAGAGTAGCATGACTGTTCCTCGTGCTCATTTAAATAGTTTCTGATTGAATGAACAACTTTCTGGTAATGGTAGATTGGGTTTAATCATTATAAATTGATCCAAAATATATGTCAAACAGTGAGCATGCGTACATTGCTACCAATATGAAATATAAACGACATAAATAGGAAAGTCAAACAAATAGCAAGCGTGTATTCCCGACAGGAGTCTTTCAAATTTTAATCGAAGTTGGATATATGTCTCAAAAGACAGAGATGGTCGATATATTTTTTGATTAGCTTATATTTGTCCTATTTCTTCAAAGACTTAGAGATATCTTGATTACATTTAAATACTGTGATATGTTAATGGTTCTGATTACGGTGAATTTAAAATGGCACGTCAATGACAAAAGGTTTATGTAGATTTTACATTCCTTCATGGCCTTGACAAAGAGCTGTAGTTGTGCTGGTTGATCGAAGATCTATTATTTTGCCCTTACTATGTTAACATGTTATTGTCTAAAGATTATAACTATTATTATGTTTTGTTTGGCGTTTAATGTCCTCGCAACAGCCAGGTTCATGTGAGGACGGGTGTTTAGGGATACACCGCTTTGAAAAAGAGAGTAGATAGAAAAGAAAGAATACAGGGATGATACATGTAAGAAACGAAAAAGATCTTAAGTGGGGGCAGCAGCTCAATTTTTGTATCTTCCATGTCCTCTTCGTAGATTACACGGACGAAAAACTCAAATTCTGTAGGGAGCACAACATCAGTCGTCCTTTACCATACACATGCAATGGAACACAGCAGGTCTATTCTTGAGTTCTTCAATGTTTCCAAAATAGAAGACAAGGATGAAACCGCCCCCGTTTCTGCAGGGGGATTAACAAAACTATTCGATAAATGCGTGTACGGGGATTTAACATACTTCCTTCAGCTAATGTCAGATGCAGGTGCGGTGAGGGCCCTTTCAACTTCTTCTTTGTTTATTTTCTAAAAGTAACACAAAATCGTTAAACATTATAGCTAATTGTCAACAAAGATACATGTACATAAAATGGGATCGCAAAAATGAAGGAAATCAATTTCTACTCTGTATATATCTCTTTCAAGTAGTGAAATATTTTCGAACACTGGTTGGAACCAGTCTTAAAACATTCCTATGTCGGATATCAAATACACAGAATATGTCTCATCAGCAATAAGGCATTCTAAGTAAGCTATAAACTACATGTTAACAATAAAGAAGACCGCTATGTCAAAACTTACATGCCATAATACAGACTTTTATAAAGGAAAACGGGTACACCGCTACAACTGAATTCAATATTATATCAATAAAGACGGATCGCTACGACAGAGCTTAGCATGCATGTTCGTTAAAAGACAGACCACAACATCCAAATTGTTTGTAAACTATAAGGAACATCGCTACTGACAAACGCTACAACAACACACTATGATAGTCATGAGCAGACTGCTACATAGAAATCTACGCAAGTCTTAATGATAATCGCTTCTGCTGAAATCTATGTCAGCCAAAAGGCAGCTTGCTATGATAAAACGCTCGGTAATAGATACTGCGGCGGGTTTGCCAGAACTCTACGTAAGCCATACGACAGAATACTACAACAAAACACAATGTTAGCCAGACCGTTACGGCAGAAATCTATGTACGCCATAATGCAGACAGATTAAACAAAACTATGTTGGGCATAAGAATGACTGATTCGACAGAACCTCTATGACAGAACTCTTCAGGAAAGCCAAATTTAGGTTGCTATGAGCGAACGCTTTGTAAACCAAAAGGCAGACCACCACACATGAAATGCGTATAAGCCATACGTCAGCTTCCTACGGCGAAACTATGTGTCACATCGCTACAATTTGATATGAATATAATCATGTATCCTGTCAAATAAGTTTTTATAGAATAGCGTGCAAACTTACATCACCAATCCAATATCATATATAACCTATCAACATTCCAATGACAGGCATTAAATACACAGAACATGTCACATAAGGCGATTTAAACACATATCATGCAGACGAATGTAAAGGGAAAACACTACTGCTGAACTCTGTGCAAGTCATAACGCAGACCACAAAGACATAACTCAATGTTAAGCCGTAAACATACGGTATGAAAGACTACTTTCGTCATGACGTACATTGTTATGTATATCACTTGATATGACAGTGGATTCTCATAGGAAAATGTCATATATACTTTGGTCTGTCAATGGGACCAACACTAGCACTGCTTAGTCCCGTATTTTCCCCGAGAACGTTCAAAGAGATGACACTTGCTGCCACAATATTTGTTTTAAGAATCGGTAGTGTGATTATCTTTTACTAAATTCTTATTGGAGGCGAAAAATCTACTTTTACGATGTATTTAATACCGATAGAATACATGAACAATTACCGTTATTTGTATTTTAGAAGGGGGTATCGGCCCCCCATAAATCAGCCCACGTCATCAAAATCTACGTGAATCAGGTTTTGTTGCGTTGATTTTGTATGCTGCTTTCGTATTCTTTTATGACAATTCCGCCCATTTTCTGCTTTGTGCCTCTTTGACTTAATTGCTTACATGGTTCTATAAAAAGAAGATGAATTAGCCTCTCCCGCCAAATACTACTTTTTCTTTTTGGCATTTTGCAGTGTTTCCCTAAGCGAATGCTATTATTCATCCCAGATGTGAACTGTTTTTTACATATCTTATTTGCAATAGACACATCGCTCCGGGTCTGCTGATGCTGACATAACAATCAAGTCACGTTAGAGTGAAAAGTTTCGAATAATCACGTTATTCTGAGAAATAAAACCGGATAAATGTTTATACAGGATATGAAATGCATTTTCGTGTCATTAAAGTTTTTTGAAACTAGGAAAGAAATATATTTTAAAAAAGGCATACAAATACAAGCAAATACAGAGGTGTGAAGAAACCTTGTAATTAAAACTCAAAATCGAAAAGCAAATGTAAGCTCCGCTCCATCTTCTAAACCAGAACTAGGAAACGATTTTAATGCCCATTTTGTTACAGTTTTGATAATACATCTTAAAATGAATTAACGCTTCATGGACTGTTGTCAAATCTTTAAAGTCGCAAATATCAAACAAACTTGCTTAGAAGTTTTCGCCCAATCTTTAACTTTAAATTTTACCTCTGGTTTACCATCTTTTTCCTGGTTTCACCATCACGTCAAGTGTTATCGATTCATTTGCAGATTGTTTAAAACATCTACTATATTCATAGCTTTATCGCAACGTTACTTTCGATTTTTACTAAATTCTTGGAAAACAAGTGGGGAAAGGTCAATAATTATGTAGGTATTGGCGATATACAAATGATATATTAGAGTATAAAACAGGCCTCAGAACCTAAGCAAGTCTCTGTCATGTCCACACTCTACTCGCTCAGGATGAATTTCAACATCATTCTTACCTGTATATGATACGCTATTAAACGTACATGGCATTTCACGACTGGTGATGTCTGACGTCACATTTAGACAATCTACCTGATAGATGACGTAACGTCCTATCCTGGCTGGCGCCGTCAACATCAGTGTTTTTACATAAAACGTTTACTTTTACATTATTCGTCAGAAAGGTATAAGAAAAGTACTGTTTCGTACATATATGTTTATCGTGGGCCACGCCTGACAACCTTGCATTTCCCCTACTGAAGACATACACCGACAGGTAGTGCAGAAATAAACAGTTGTGTCGTATGGTTGAATGTTCTGAGTGGTGATATTGTTTCAATTGCTGTATTTAAGGAATGGATATGTGCGTGCAATCGATCTGTATATGGTATTATATATTATATTTAGTGAAAAAAATAAATAACATTTTATCTTGTTGCTCAATTAAAACGTGTTGATGTTGTATCTTTAAGGCAGTATTTCCTGGCCATACACAATAGTATACCCTCTTTGAAATGTTAAACTAAAGTAGACACTACGTCAAGGTCGAAGGAAGACTATCTGAAGTATGCTTCAGATCAATTGCAATCTATTCAATCACTTCATGAAAACACTTGCTTTGAACTTTGTTCAATAAGCAACAGGAATGTTACCAACCATTTGTTATATATATGATACGTCTATGAATATCAGATGAACGCAATGACTGTCTAATGCACGCGACGCAGTGTTTAAATTACTCTTTCGTTTAGCCTCATTTGGTTACTATGCAGCCGGAACCATCAGACGTTTTTGACATCTATATTAGGTTGAGGCTATAGCGGTGATTAGTTGCCCTGGCCAATCTGTTTATTCGGCTGTAAAGTAAGCTTAATCTGTATTGGCTGTAGCCTAATTTAATTTCGAACTACTGGTTTCTTGTCACGAACACCAGTGAGAGGGAGGCAAGGGACCATATCTCTGATATTTCTGCTGAAAGTGGAAATCGAACACAGTCCATTGCGCGGAAGGCAAGACGCTTGAATAGTAGGTCGAATCGCCTAGTAAAACCTTACAAAATGTCAGTTGACCATTTCCATCACCAATTTACTTTGATGCAAAAGTCCATATCATAATTCGTACCACGTGGTCTTATATGATATTAAAATGAACGTGACTTAGTGCCTTGTAAACGGGTCATCAAGTTTATTTTAAATACTTACTTGTTTAACAAAGAGATCCAGGTTTTATCAGTGTACCTGTAATATATATTTGCAATCCAAAGGGCACATCACAAAAAAGAGGCGCTCAGGACCACACAGTAGAAAATGGGTAACTACTGGATTTGCAAATATAGTTAGTTATTGAATTATTTACAGTCGTTCGTTTCAGAAGATGTATTTAAGTGAAAGGAAATTACATTAAACAAATGAAACGATAAAAGACAAGCGTCAATTCGAAAAGCAAAATTTTCTTATGGTACGAATATCTTTTCGCATAAATAGACGCAAGACAAATTACTACAGAAAGGAAAAGACATATAAATATTGCAATGGATAAAGTGAGCGTATTTTAGTTTCGTTGATGTTCTTAAATGATTACATGGCTTTAAAACCAAGAGGAAGATGTCCGCTTTCTTGAGGCTCATATGGAATAACTGAGTACCAGTTTTTTAAAACGAAAAATAATTAAAATCACTGCGAGGGTATCACCATGTACAACACAATCTGAACAAAAAGAAGAAAAGGAATTAATGAGGCATACAAAGAAGCAAACCCAGGGATTACGGAAGGGTAAGCAATTCCTGCTCCACATGTTACACCCACCATAAGATCTCCAGACACATCAGCTAATGTTTTCAACACCTGCGATATAAAATATATATGGTGAACACTCTTTGGCTATGGTTCATGTAACCATTCCGCATTGATGACAAGTGTCCAGACAAAATTCGATTCCACGTAGCTACATCTCGATGGCAACAGAGATTAAGAGATGTTAATAGTTATAATAGTAATAAGTTATAAACATGGGTTTTGTACGACTTTGTAATTTATTAGATGAAGTGGAATAGGATTATTTGTTTTACTGGGAACGGTCAATTATTACATTATTAAATAGAGAATATGCGTTCGAGTCGAGAGACATCTCAGCAAGGACGTCTGAAATACTGCTAGGATTTATAACATTATCAAATAGAGGATCTGAGCTAGAGTCGAGACATCTCAGCAAGGACGACTAAAATACTGCTAGGATTTATATATTTAATGCAATATGTCACGAAAATGTCAGTAAATGTATTAAGTTCAGCGTTCTTTAGATAGAATTATCCGATGCATCAATCATCGAGATCAATTTTAGTATCAATTACTGTGGAATGCTATTGGTTGCTGAATCTTTCGCGTTAACTCAAGGGATAAACACTTTCCTTTCAGATTAACGTCCTATTAACAGCATAGATCATCTAAGAAAATGCCTTCATGTGTGTAATGCGTGCTGGAAGCGGAATGCTCATGAATTTGCCTCCTAGAGACAGTGCGGGTTGATGCTGACTAAGAGTATTACCTCACTGAAATATCATAACGAATAACGAAGGCACTCAACACCATTTAACTTAACCAAACAAACAGTGTGCACTGTAGCAGACAACATCTTGAAAATATGTTTCAAGCGTGTTTGTCGGATGCTGGTGTTCTCGTACACCGCCACCTTCGCTAGCCAAGTGTTCGCTCCGTATACACTCCACTTACCCTTGGCGGATATAGCCGTGTTTACCGAGCCTTCAAATTTTCATGCGGTGCCAATCGCTCGCATCCAATGAAATCGCGTCTAAATATAGCGCTGTTGACGAAGGAAAACAGTAATGGCGA
>JAUMHH010216080.1:0-12448 GCA_032359455.1 Chlamys rubida | reverse complement strand
GTCACAAGCACGTCACAATCCATCGGCCTTCATCGGTTATTTCCGGAAGGATGAAAAATAACCGGAAAATTCTGGAAATGATGTCCATTGCATTTATCTCTTTGTCGGCGCTTCAAGATTTTTTGTTGTTATGGTTTTATAAACAACACACATATTTTTAAAACTATTCAGTTTTCATATAACTACATCTATTATTTATATTGTTTTGACACAAGCAGTGGGTACTTATTTCGTTAAAACACGATGAACGATATCATGTAGGAAACGACTTGCACTTCCTTTTTCCGTCTGTCTGTCTGTCTGTCTGTTTTTCTTTCTTTTATTCTTTTGCCGCATAAGGGTTTATTGAAGTCTTTGAAATTGTAGTAATTGGTCTTAATCTTTTATGTTTCAGCAATGACCCGATACCTATAAATGATGCAGGGTTTCTGTCCTACTTATCATTAGGGTGGCTGACCCCACTTTTATTGAAGCTTTTCAAAGATAGAGATAAAGAAATCAGAGAGGATGATGTGTGGACATGTTCAGAGCTGGAGGGTTGCGCCACCAACACAGAACGGTACTTATACAGGATTATTCAAATAAAAAAATATTCTCAAACAAGCTAACAAACTAGTTTAAGTAGTTGTATTATTAATATCAATTTAAAGCCATTAAGGAGTAAACGCGTGACACAATTAGAGAATGATAAAATGCAGTGTTAAATCATCACAAATATGGATTATTTCTGGTACACCAATGTAATGTTAAATGAACATTTGCAGTTAACTTCATACATACCTGTTTGAATTGTGTCCTACATATATAGGAGACACGATAGTCTAGTGGTAGGACGCTGGGCTCGTGCCCGAAGGGTGGCGGGTTTGAGTCACGGCACGACACTGTGTTGTATCTTTGAGAAAGATATACTCCTCTTGTTCCAGTCTACTCAGCTGTTAATGAGTACGTAGTTGGGCAGTGCTAGAATTGTAGAATACTAGCTGTAAGCGCCGAAATGGCAGCACCGGCTGTATGCTCCCTAGGGATTTGAGAAAGATATTGAATGGTTGCAAAGGCCCTATAACCACGGATAATAATTTGTGAACAACTTTGAGACGACCTACAAACTAGGTTGTGATAAATCGGTATAAAAGAACCTTGAATTATTATTATTATTATTATGATCATTATATTGAATTAACGTTATGACATATCACATCTTTCCTTTGTCAGGTTAGAACCGATGTGGATGGATGAACTACAGACCTACGGACGAAAGAAATGCTCAATCTTCAGACTGTGGCTGAAATTCATATGGGTTCGACTACTGATTGTGTTCATAGCCCTTTGTTTTAACGCCGTAGTAACCTTCCTCATAACCGTTAGTAGCATTTTTGTTTTCTTCAATTGTAACAAAATCGTAAATTCAGCATTCCCGTGTTGTTATTGGATTAATACTCCTTTCCAAGTCTCACAAACATCCATGAAGTGAAAAGGCTCTTTTAGTTAGAGGCGGGTTTATTTCGATATATATTACATATTAATTACGCGCATAGTTTTGTCTGAAAATATATGCAAATAAATATCTATTGAAATAGACAGAATATTAGATGTATATTTATGTATATGTATCTGTAATATTATATTTTATATACGGGTAAAATAGAGTATGATCAACATTTGTTTTTCATTAGAAGAAACACTGACTGTTTAAACGGGAAGTGATTTTACTGGACACATTGACTACGTATTTTATGAGACTATATTTCTGTTTGATTATGTCTCCATTTAATGTCAACACACTAATCATATATGTTATGCTTGGACATTTTTCAGGGTTATATTACCGATGTTATAACAGAATACCTAGAAGGCCCGGACACATCTATTTCCTACGCCGTTGGTTTAGTAATAGCTTTCATCGTCGGACAAATTCTTCGATGTTACTCCTTTACATTTCTCCTCTTCTTTGGATCGCAAACAGGCAAGTTGTTATTGTAATGGTGTAGATTTCTAACACTGATGGATCTTGAAGCATCTTGAAGGATTGCGTTTTTGTTACACTTCTAAGTATGGGATCTGTAAATGTTTTCAAATACTGATTCAGACAAATGGTGACCAGTTTGAAAAAATGTGTTGAAAATGTAAGGAATTGACCTTTCATATTCTTGAAATTAAAAGTACATTTTACATAATGAATATCTATCCTTATTATTATCAATTCAATATAGAGTCCACAAAACACAACCGTTGAATTGTTTTAGAAGTAAGTCTTATCTATATTTAAATGCAAAAACGTGATCGCAAAGAAATTTATCCGAATGAGAGGAAGTTATCACAAATTATGACGGTTTCATTAGATTAGATCCGATAAGAGTATAATATCAAATTTCATTGTCTCTTTATTTATTTGTGATATTTGAATGTATCTGTTTTACGCTGATTTGATTTCTGCTCTGATTCTGTTGTTGTCTTACATTTATGTTCCGACTTTGGTTCTGATTTTGTCATCCTGTATCAATTCGAAAGTATTCTTTTTTTCACTTTTTTTTGACAACTAGGAACAAGGTTTAGGTCCGGAGTATTAGGCATGGCGTACAAAAAACTCCTGAAGTTAAAGAATATGAATGGAAAGATTGCTTCTGAGGTACGATTATTTTTTGTCGAATCAATTGAAATGTTAAAAGAATTAATAAATTAAATGAGATTGATACATAACTTTTGCTTGACTTTAATGGTATTAGTTGTAAATAATATCAAGTATTATGGATAAAATTCATCACCAAAAATACACAGTAAGCAAGAACGTAATAAATGATTTAGTAGGTCTATGCAGAAAATAAACAAAATAAATAACTACTGGACTATTAGGTCCAAACAAAGTGAATATTTTCTGGACCAATAGACCCAATAAAGGTGATATTATAAATATTTATTGTAGTCCTGCTCAAAAGAAGTATTCCATAAAAATCGCAAATTGTGATGTATTTTACAGAACTGTAGTTGTTCTAAATTTAAATGTTTGAATATAGACATAATAAAACAAAACAAAACAAAACAAAACAAGTCGTCGGACTGGGGACCTTTAGAAGGCCTACACTAGTAAACATTGAAAGATAAGTATCATGAATGGGGATGTTACCCCGAGCAAGAACAAATCTTTTTGGTTACTTCTGGTCTTCCTAAATAAGAGCATATTTGTTTTAAAATTAGTTTGAAATCGAAATCAGAGCCCCTTATGTATAAACGTATTTCCATCCCGATAGCCGAGTAAATAGGTGATCACTTTCATACAAATAGATAATACATTTATCAATATTGCAATAAATGATGAATCACTGCACAATTTCGGCTTGTATTTCGAATTAATGTCAGCATACCCGATACTTGATAGAATGGAGAGGCTTGCCTCGAGTTAATGAAACATTGTTTTCCCTTTAACAACTTACCTTGTATTTTGAAGAATTATCCCTCACAGTGGATAAATACAGGTCTTTTTCTTAACATCCAAAAATTAATTAACTAAACGAAATATCCTGAAATATTGCATCGATCAATTATAAGCAGATACTCGCGTTAATTACCATTTGGTATTGGAAGTTGTCTTACTAACTAACATACAGGACAACTTCCGGAAATTTCACAATCCAAAACGTAAAAATATCGAGAAATTTACGGAAAGCATTCGAGTGATATTCAAGTCCCTTGTGCGCCGTTATTAGAACATTCGTCCTTATTATGTCAAATACAGTATTGTGTTTGTTGTTGGCGTTGTACGTGTAGTCTATATTTCTGTGACTTAACTATAGTAATTTTGATGTCCTAGACCAAGTAGCTCCCTTAAATAAACATAATTTACAGAGAAAGCATATATCGATTATTTGATACAAACAACGTACTGTACTCTATTTTATACCAGCCTTCTTTTTACACAAACATTTTTGAATGCATGGATGATTACACGATCTCTCTTTCTGTTTGATTACAATAGGTATTGTTGAATATATCAGACGTCATTTATCTGAAGACACTCGTGGGTAACATATGTACAAGCTTACGGCTTGTTGGTACGAAAGTATAGACATACCGGTGTATCAAGTATAAAAAGATTTTTGCTAAAACCAGAACCCACTAAAACAAATATTACGCAATTGCATCGCTTGTTTATCCTTTTCTGTCCTTAAATTTGTAACACAATTACATCGTTTAAGAACTTTATTGACGAAATTGTTATGGAAATATATTACAGGAAATTAATTAACGACGTAATTGCCACATCAACCATACGTTGAACGATATAATAAAGCAATTAAGAGATATAAGATATATATCGAATACATTGTAAATATATTCATCAATCAAAGACTAAGACGGCCATCTTGGATATTAAGAAATAAAAACCTTTTGCAAGGGACCAAGTGAGGATCATTTGTTAATATTTTGATGAAAATTAGCTTGTATGAAGGAGAAGTTGTTGAAGTTTGTTTTCAAACTGATTAAAATATCGAATAATGGTCAAAACCGAAACATTCCAAAATGGCCTGTGACCTTGATTATGAAAGTTTCGCCCTTAACACTTTATCAAACACTTGATAAGTATATGCGCTTTAATTAGTGCAGTTAAATATTTGTTGTTAAGTTTTTAGAACCTTACTTTGATACCATACCAATAATAAAAAAAATGACTTTGACCTGTTACAATGTAGAAATTAATGTTTGTTTCCTTCCAAATCTGAATATAGTAAAATAAACAATGTTTATGTTTTTGATAAAACAAAATCGCATCAGGTACCGTCGAGGCCATCTTGAATAATTAAATTCATATTATGTCATATAACGACATACCTCAAGAGAGTTGCCTATTTCATTACAACGCACGAAGAAATTGTTTATTGTTGAATTATTTTTGGAAGTGAAATCAAGGTTTCTATTTTAGGTTATTACAATATTCGGGTCGGACACATTGAGAGTTCTCTTGAACACTCAGTTGTTCGTGTATCTTCTTGCAATGCCCATCTTCCTGATAATAGGGACTGTGTACATCTACTACCTCATAGGACTATGGTGCTTCGTAGCTTTTGCTACATTTCTTGGCTTTTATATCCTGCAGGTAGGTCAGCAAATGTTTTCTATATATTTTATTGTATTTGAATATATGGTCGTTGATAAAATTACCTCATGACTTTTCCTGTCAGGAAATGTTGATTTGATCACAAGAACATATCATATCTCCTAATGATAACATAAAGTTTTCCATAGTCTTCATCAAACATCATCACTCGAAATCCTGTGTAGTAAGTTTGTCCGTCAGCAGTCGTCATGCAAATCATGATTTCGAAGCAAACTTTAGAAGAGAATTTTCGTTTAACGATAAATCTTTCGGCTATCCAACGTTTCTCTATCGCTTGACTTGACTATCATCCAGTGCACGCATTGATACCTTATGTACCTACCTGTATAATATTGATAAAATTGGATTTAGAGTATGATTTTTTTTTTAAAGTAAATAGATATTTATATATTTGTCTTTCCTAATATCAATAACTTGAGATTATTGCACGTCTATGTAAATAAAGCACGTGCTATGCTACTGCGACTGACCAATCATTAAAGTACTGATAAAATGGATACCATTTTATATTATGATGATACTTAAAACACAACTAATGGCATAAACTATAAGTTCTTATAGTAGGATGACGTCAAACCATATTTGAAATTTGATACTATTTTTAACCAAAATACCATCACCAAAAATCTAACATTCTTTTCTAGGCCTTTTTAATTGAATTAGTCTCCTGTCTCCGACGGAAGACCTTAGTATGGACAGATATAAGGGTAAGTACTGCAACCGGAGGTCACGTATTTGTAATGAAGATGAAAATTATAAATATTTTCTGAAACGTTTACTCACCTCATGTGATCAGTATAACTTGAAATTATATATTAAAGGATACAATAGAGTGCATTGCTTTACTTCAATAACAAGCATATTTACATATTAATTCTGTTCATGTTTCTGTTTAAAAAGTGTGTATATTTAAAAAATTGATCTGATATATTATGTGATTGCACCTTTAAAACCTGGTAAAAAATACAGCATACCAGAAATGAATTAGTATACACCAAACATCTGTAGATGGATTCAGATTTCGTACGGGAACAACTTCTACTTTTGACAGAGGCTATATATTCTAATATCTGATATAATGAGGCTATAAAGTAAAAGAATTTACAAATTGAGAACAACATATGTGATCTTCTAACTTTGATCCAGGCCATATACTTTATATTTTCATTTCCTCGTGTATCAATATGAACGAACAATGAAATTCCTACCTTTTCTTTTTTGACAGATAAGGAAGATGAATGAGGTTCTCACCAGCATGAAGTTGATTAAGATGTATGCGTGGGAGGAATCATTTAAACATTCTATAATGGGTAAGATAACGATTACAAATAATTCCATCGATTCATCTTTTATTTAAGGAATGACCAAGATTTTGTTTTTGTATATACGGTATATACCGTTTATACCAAAACAAAATCTTGGGCATTCTTTATAATTTAATTTTAAAAAAGTAGACAAATACGTTGTAAATGCACAGTTAAAGATTTATTTAATTTTTACGTAAACTAAACAATTGCGCTAAAAAAAAGCTGCGTTGTAAAAAGTAGTTCCGTCATCAGTTGTTTTTCTTTTTAGGTATATACGATATATACAAAAAAAATATTATGGGGGAGATAGGCAAACTTAAATGATAACCGTATATTCGATAACAACAGAAGAAGCTCTATAACCTTTTCCAGCAACTAGTAATTGAATGAGATTCTTCCTGTGTAGTATGGTCTATTAAGTCAACAACAACTCCTAAAACCAACATAATTTCAACTAATAGATATTCATGGGAAATCAAAAAGAAGTTTCATTCAATAAATATTAAATATTTTTACTATTTTGAACAGGTATAAGAGAAACAGAAACTAGACCACTGTTGCAGTCGACGATTGTAAATTTGATCATTAATTCCCTCATCCCAATCACCCCGTCACTAGCTACGGTAGCCACCATATCCACCTATGCAAACGCAGGAAATGAACTGACAGCGTCGACGGTAAGCTCAATCTGTCAAGTTGCATTTTTATTCCGAATTTGTGGCTGCAGCCGTAGTCTGTTATTATCAACACAGTCTTTACAAGATTGTACGCGGTACCCACACAGGGAAGGATACTAATACCACACAGAAAAAAACATTTATCTGAGAGTGATTTTACTCGTACCAGAAATTGAACCCTGACAACCAGCTTCGGGCAGGCTAGTGGCATGTCCACTGACCTACCATTTGTTCATATTTTGTTCATAGAAATGAAATCCTTGATGCTTTTTGGAACAAATATAAATCTAGAAATACAATGCATACATAAGTCAAGTAATGTGTGTAATCAACGTAGAAATGAAATAGTCATTATTCATAAAAAAAGAGGCCAATGACCACGTACCTCACAGGTGAAATTCTGTTTTCTATAAGGTCATTGATCATTGGTATCTCATAATTCTGAAAAATATAAGAAACGTCAATATGTCTTTTTTCAGGCTTTTTCAATTGTTGCCACACTGAGCTTTATGCGGGTTATTGTGTCCTTCGTTCCGTTCGCCGCTCGAATATTTGGAGAAACCAGGATCAGTTTTGAAAGAATAAGGGTATGACATGTTTCGTCGTGAGTCTATCTCCGGTCAACTTCATTCTAGAATCATGCATAGTGAATCTATTATTTGAAATTTTGTGATAGTTTCAGGATGTAAAAAATCGATACGTTGTTAGGGATTCCTTATCTTTAGTGTTTTAATCTGGTACTATTGTTAAATAATATTTCTGAGTAAGTTTGCAGCTACGCACTGTATACAATAGTAGTAACAAAATGTTAATTTCTACTCTAGTCTAGAGTCCCATATAGTAGTGGCCTGCATGACGGATACGTTGTTTCAAATAATTGATCAACATTTCGTTAACAACAAAACTGAAAGGGTAAGCTTTATACTATGTTGTATTTCTTGTTTTATCACAGCGTTTCATGTTGGAAGAAGAATTTAAGCCGCCAGGACGAGATGTCCTACATTCGGGGAATGCTATTGAGCTCCGTAACACGGTGTTTATGTGGGGTGGCGATAACAATAACAATCCTGGCACCAAACAACAGTCTACAGATAACATAGGTATAGTCATTCATACTGTTTCTAACTTATCTATGGGAAAGTTTCAAGATATTATTTAAACAATAACGTGATCGCGAAAATATGATCAACAGTAAAACTTGGCAAACGTAAAAGAAGCCGCGATAATAAATTTCATAACCGTCATGTCATGAAATAGCACAGATGAGGTGATGACAATTCATATACATAAAGAGTAATGCTGTTTGAAAATATGATTTATCACACACGATTTGTTAATGATTTATTCAACAAAATATATTGTCTTGTTGCTCAATAATCTGTTATAAAGCCTATTCCCCGTTTAACTATTTGACATTTGTATGCCGATTGCCCCGGCTCTGCGCTAATACAACGCAAAAATTTAGTTCCTTCAAATGTCTAGAACGAGAAATTATAATCCGGGTAAATATCGGGTCGAAATCACGAAAATAACCTATTATACGGTATCCCAGCGTCAAAACATCAAAAAAATGTTGAAATTGGTGTTCAAAGATAAGCGCTTGTCTCATTTAACTTATTCATTCGCGCAAAATATGCATTATGCACGTTATTGTATCATGGCTTGAGAATATCTTGCATTGTTCTTTTATAGCGCTTCCTAGATAATCCATACCATGTTATTGTTATTTAATATAGGGTTAAAGCGCGATTCGTCGGCATCACTTGCACTCCAGAGCATCAATCTTACAGTCAGACGGGTAAGATAAAGCATTATGAATAGTAGTAAATGTATGGACGATTACTTTAGAATTAAAATAGTGTCCAGATGTTGATACACTATTAATCCTTCAACATCACAGATATATGACTATTGTTTAAACAGGAAAAAAACTTGATTCATTTGTTACATATCGCTTCTAAACATATGAAATATTGTTGTTACTTATAACCACTAAAAAATATCCAGCTATTGTCGTCCATGTTATCCTTTTGTGTGTACCTAACAACGATGACCTTCAACTGCTTTACATCATTGTTTTTAAATACAATGGTTTAGAAATGTTGTAACATGCAGCGAATAAACAAATTAAACTAATGTATACTGGGACATGTTTGCCCAGTCAAAATTTCGCCCTTCGACGGTAAAATTTCTTTTTCGCCCAATACTAAATTCGCCCTTCAAATTAATTATAACATATATCATGTTGTTAATAAATTACTGAGGGACAAAAAGGTGCAAGTTAAACTGTAGCAAAAATGTCCCGGTAAAAAGTAACGAAATACGCAATACGACAACCTTCAAATGCTATGCAACATTTTGAAATCCAATCATGACAGGTGATTTCCTTAACATGTTTTATTGTAAGAAAACAATGACTCATTAGGATTTGCTTAATATGAGCAATTGACGCTATTCTATTAATCAAAACCACCTTTACATGCTTTGTTTAGGGGAAGCATATTGGAATATGTGGAGCTGTCGGCTGTGGGAAATCGTCCTTGTTACAAGCGCTGATCGGAAGGGTAGGTCATTGCTGTAATAAACAAACAAACAAGCAAACAAATATCCTTAATGAGATTATAATCATATTTTATGGTTAAAAGCAATCTTAAATATAGCAAGTAATGTAATCGAGTCTACCATGTCGGGCCTGTTTTGGATGAACCGAGGTGTCCCTACAATTACTTCGTTGTAGCATATGTAAAATAAATACCTTCCTTGACGTTCTAAGTTGTCAAACAAATCCTGGTATTACATATTTTTGTCAGAAAATAATCAACAAAAATTATAAACATTAGATTGAAATAATTCCGAAGTGGTTTGCATGGAATAGAAAATGATACATGTCACGAGGAAATAGGACGGTACAGGAAAGGTACAGTTACAACTACATTTGCGATTAAACCTGCAATTTTAATACTAGTTTTCATGCTTCAATACCGATCCTCTCTCTAGAGATTTATTTTGATGTGTCTGATTTTGGACACTGATATATGACTTATTTTGTTTATTCCCAGATGCCACTAATTACCGGTGACATTGCTGTTAATGGCACAGTTGCGTATGCAGCACAACAGGCCTGGATATTTAACGGGACACTGAGAGACAATGTTCTCTTCGGAAGGCCTTTTCATCAAGAATGGTAAGTCAAGGGAAACTGGATAGCCAGTTATAATATCAAGCTACTGTAATTTTAATGAAATACTTTCTATATGTTTCGAATTCAACAGGATGTGTTCACTTTAGATCTGATTGAACCAGAAAGTTTTATAATAATGTTGCTAGTATTGAATTGTAGCATTTCTATTGTATTTAACATCATTTGATTTTACACACGTGAAAGGGAACGTGTATTAGCCGTGCCATCCACCCAACTCTCTTCCAACCTTATAAAGCTGCACGAACGCGTTTATAGTTTCAATTGTGCGTTTAAAAAGGAATTATATATCTTTTGAATAAAACGACGAGGACTTATCAAGAAAGAGTTTTACGGTATAATTATACCAAAATAACATTTGACTTTTTTTTAATTTTAAACGGCTTTGGTACCCGTACAGTTGCACCACTCTATATATTGCACGTTCTAGAATTTTGAAAATGAACACTGGCAAAAGACCTTTTTAAATTATTCGAGCGGGTTTTTTTCTGCAGGTATGCAAAGGTTTTGCACGCATGTAGCTTGGATCCAGATCTCCGCATACTGGCCAATGGTGACATGACTGAGGTAAGCAGAATTTGAAAAATATTTTTATCGCAATCAATAATATTCAAGGTTAAATCTCAACAACATGTCATCAGCGGGAGGAGAAATTAGGACGTCATAAACTATGACGTCATATACTAGTTCGCTATAGCGACGTCCGCTATGCGTACCTACCATAGCGATATCACAACAGCAGAAATACATAAATATGGTGTTAAAAAGAGTAGCATTAATTAAGGATTTTGTATCAATATTGATTTAATTAAATACATTGTATATATATTAACTCTGTAGTCATTAGTACATGGACCTTATTAACAATAGTGACCATGTGTATTTTCTGTCATTACGGTTGATGCTGTTTAAAGCAAAAGGGGGTTACAGTTCTGTATAGGCCATTCGATAAAGCAGTTGATTTAATAACAATAAACAACACTTTCTGAAGTCTTAAATAAAGGAATGACAGTCATATGTAAGCATGTTGGATATGGTTATTCTACCCGAGGGTGTTGAATTTGTGTCAGAACCGACGCCTTGCTTAGAAGTGCCATATCCAAAACACCTTCATAATAACTGACTATTTTTCTATCACCTCTTAAAATAGACTTGGGGGGGAAAAACTCACATTTACAATGAAAATGCGACACTTTATATAGCGACATGTCTAGACATTAAATAAACAAGTTAAATCTGGAAGATACAATGTACTTATAAAAGGTTTCTGTATTTGAACTCATTGATATTTGACATACTGTTAATGTGCATCAAATCTAGACAAGTCGTTTTGTTATTACATCTTAGCTAATATTGTTATTTTATGAAATACAATAAATGTTGAAATCACATACCAATTCTGGCAAGTGTATCTTTTATCGAAAAAGAAACTAACGTTAACTATCCTAGACTTTATATCATATTTACACAGGTAATGTTATAGATCATATTTACACAGGTAGAGTTATAGATCATATTTACACAGGTAATGTTATAGGTCATATTTACACAGGTAGTGTTATAAATCATATTTACACAGGTAATGTTATAGGTCATATTTACACAGGTAGTGTTATAAATCATATTTACACCGGTAGTGTTACATATCATATTTACACAGGTAGAGTTATAGATCATATTTGCACAGGTAGTGATATAGATCATATTTACACATGTAATGTTATAGATCATATTTACAAAGGTAGTGGTATGGATCATATTTACACAGGTAATGTTATTGGTCATATTTACACAGGTAGTGTTATAAATCATATTTACAAAGGTAGAGTTGAAGATCATATTTACAAAGGTAGTGTTATAAATCATATTTACAAAGGTAGTGATATAGATCATATTTACACAGGTAGTGTTATAGATCATATTTACACAGGTAATGTTATAGATCATATTTACACAGATAGTGTTATAGATCATATTTACAAAGGTAGAGTTGAAGATCATATTTACACAGGCAATGTTATATATCATATTTACAAAGGTAGAGTTGAAGATCATATTTACAAAGGTAGTGTTATCAATCATATTTACACAGGTAGTGTTATAAATCATATTTACAAAGGTAGAGTTGAAGATCATATTTACAAAGGTAGTGTTA
>JAUMHH010216079.1:0-26381 GCA_032359455.1 Chlamys rubida | reverse complement strand
AACTAAAAGATAATACATGGAAAATGACCTTAACGGTTTTGTAAAATAGACCGATAGTCTATTCTACTGTACGGTACAGAGAGTTGTAGCCTCAAAATTATACTCTTGTTTAATTCATTGTAAAAACGTCGGTGGAAATAGCTGTTATTGCTTCCTTAACATACCCTTGTCGCCAAGTCGGCACAGAAACAGGACGGTTTTGTCTCCAGTATTACACGCCTCGTATTTTCAAAATGAATTTTACTACATAATGATAGCTTTTGATTTCGATTAAGAAGCACACTTCTCCATGATAAATTGTTATTTTGTTCTTTTGTCTCATAACAGTCGTGAGTTTATAACAGAGCGGCGGTAGACGGTGGACTCATGTGGAATGGAATTGTTCCTTCAGTAAGGTAAGCTATGTAAAGGATTTGTTTTGATATTGAAGGCTTCTCTAATCAGCGCTTAATTAAGGTTTTTAATCCGTGGTGACTATCTAAGTGCTCGGTTTATAAAGCCTGGAAATAACACATGCTTCTCCCTGTACTAAGATGGGGCTGGTAAGGAGACACTGAACAGCTAACCTATTAGACCTTGTCGTCAGAAAGCTCATGTGCCGAATCCCATTAACTCCCTCCACCGACTCGTTCTGTGCTGTGGGACATCAGTATTACCAGTATCATTTTTGTTTAAAATTCAAATCTCACTGGATATTATTTAGAGATTTTACAATTCCCAGCGGAATTCAAACATGCGTAATTGTTTTGGGATGTTAATAATTCCTTTAAAACACTAGGCATGCTATTAGAATGATTATGTACTTTTTATTAACAGCACAGATTGTTTAACGGGTTTCAGAGGGCAACAATTAAGGTATCGGTTTTTCTGATAATGCGTCGAAGCTTCCTACTTCCGAGCCATTGTTCATTCTACGAACACTAGTTTGTTTTAAATATATGTTGTCAATGAAAATTGTCTGAAAAGCTGGCTTATTTTTGTTTAAAAAATATAGGGGTAAAACAATTAAAATAATTCTGTTTTAAAAGGATGCGAACTCTTCATTTACAGGTACAAGGTGGTGTTCTGAGCCAATGTTAAACATTTTGTTCTATCAAAATCTTTGATATGTGACATAAACATAAACCTCCAAAGTATACAAACTTACATATAATATTTACATTAAATGTTGTTTTTTTTATTTTTTTTTATTGCGTCTTATACTTGTTTACGTATTATGCTAAATTTGCTATATTTACCAGTTAAATAGATATTACGTAATTAAACAATATCACAGTATTGAATAGTAAATTAATGTTTTTCTCTGGTAGACCATTAACTACTAAAATGCCTTCCACAGTGGTTTACAATACGTTTGTGTCAGTGTATTCAGTATCGTTAACCGTACCCATATTGAATGTAGTCTTCACAGTTATTAACTATTTCGCAATGATTTATCACGTGCTGTTAGTGTTGTGAAACCGATTTGATTTATCTGACTAATTATTCGAAACGTTTCTCGGTCACCCTTTCATTCTGATCATTACAAGCCATGGTATCAATGCCTTTCTACAAAATAATTGAATATAACTTAATTATCTGTCTTTGTGTTTGTAAGACAACCGCAGATTTGTTTTTATTCTGGAGAATATAATGTTGACAATGACAGCCGATATAGCATGGTATTGATGATTATGTCTTCTATTGGGAATTTTTTCAAGTTTTACCTATGGTAAAGATTTTTTTTCAAACAGAGAAATATGAACATTTTAATATTACAACATATAACAAAGAAAAATAGTCACTATGAAATAATGCTAAAACATAACTAAAATAAACAAAAATCAGTTATCACTTAAGTAATATGGTGATGTTATCGCTATTTATAAATTCATCTTGAAAATGTGAATTTAAATGAATTAATAGAACAAATGTGAATTAAGGTAGTGAGTAAATCTATTATCGTAGCTGTTGTTGCAAGTATAAATATAAACATATACAATGTTATATACTTTTTTGATATTTCATCGGTTTAATTAAAATCAACCTACATACAGATACAGTAAACAACTATATATGCGGGCTTGTCAGATTGCGCGTTAAAGGTATTTTAACTGCATAACGACGAAAACCTGAATCTTAAGTACATTTGTATCTCTGTATGATGGAAGTAAATGTCTCAAAGTATTCTGTCATTGACTTTTGTTACCTATTTCCGGTCTTTCGACAGAACTGTTAAACGGTTAACTCTGAACAACCCTATTTATTAAATGAGACCAGTACTTGTACAATATTAGCTGAAATGCTTCGTTTTAAACTATCACATGGGTAACGATGTAAGGAACAGCTTTCAACGCTAAACAGTAACAATTGCGAAAACGCGTTACAACAGAACAAATATTTAAGCAGTAAGTTTTGTAGCATTTTTAAAAACTCCCAAATCTATTGTTACTCGAGTAGTTATTTTTACATAATTTCATATTCATTTCCTTTCTTTTAAACATTAAACAAAATGTGTTTTCATATTTGAGGGACAAGTAAAGTGAGAGAAAAAAACTTAATCATATAATTTTGCTCCTGTTTCAGAATGAACTATACAAATATTCCATAGTCATTTGCAACCAACTTTAATGAGGACATTCGAACACAACGTTTCAACCAAACACACTATCGCAGGCAGCGATGTACCGAAATACATTGGAAACAATCTGGTAGACAAATAAAATGTCTTCAGCTAAATTTCAAAACACTTTTATCGAATAGGCTTCTGCAAAACGTGTTGGTCTTCTGTTTTGGCTAAAAATAATTTAATGTGTTTCACTTCAAATAAATGTTTTTTAAAAGTTAAATCCCAACTGAAGTAGACATCTGTCTGGAAGCATGTGTTACTTGGGCGATTCTGTACCATAATACAGATGTTATGTGTCTACACGATTCTAAAATTAAAGCAGTTCGTAAAATTCCAAGGACTGATCAATACCAATTATCTTTATTTCGAGTAATAAAATTTGATCGATTGATGGTTTTTGCCACAGCTAATTACTTGTAATACATTGGAAATAGTCTTTAAACGGAGGTTGTAAAAGAAAATAATTCGGATTAAAATATTGAGCAATCAATTCATTCATCGACACTTCTGCTACTTTATGTAAAAAAATCAATTCTTGCCAACAATAAGGTAATTACTTTCTTCAATTTTTTAATATTAATTAAACATTATTTCTTTCTGTAGAAAACGTATTTGCTGTGTAGTTGCTGATATCCATTTACTTTTTTTGCGGATATGCATCAACAACAGAAAAGGTGATAAAAGGTTTTAGTGTTGTTTGAATTTTGAGTGTAAAAGGTTAATTAGTGTATTATTATCGATCCCCGCACGTATCAATTTATCCTTCTGTAATCTGTAATAAATGTGTATCAGGAAGAACGAATGACTGTGTATGGTTCATATTTATTTACAACGACTTTTTTAAGTGGAATATCTCCATAAACATTTTTATCAGATTCTTAACAAAAAAATGAAAAATAACGAAGCACAATAATTTCAATAACGAGTAATCTGAATTAAACATTTTGAAATGAATGTTTTAAAGTTTCTCCTTCAAAGAAATATGAAACATTTTGAGAACAATATATAATTTATTTTTTTATTAATCCTCATTCTGTTGTAAAATGTTGTATTATAATGTTTTATTAAGACATATCAAGTTGTAAATCATGGTAAGCAATGCATATGAAATGTTTCATATTGCAAGTACAGAAAACGTTCACTGCACTATTAATGTTTTTCAGTGATGTTTTTAAAACTCATCTGATATATTGATACCGAGTCCGTTTATTAGTTGATTGTTCACACCACTTAACGTTAAATCTACATGTTTTCTCGTTCTATGTTGATAACTGTAAATATAATCTAAAGAGTAAACAATTGAATGAGCAAGCATGTATCAAAACGTTTGTCGATCAATATTTCCGCATATGATTTCGTGTACAGATAATTGTAATTGAATCCCGCCTTACTGTATTCCAACATTTGTTGTCGATGAAATATACGTAAAACTATTTCCGGTGTTTAACTTGAAATACAGTAAACTACAGTATATCACGCTAATTAATATATTATACAAGTATGTTTGTAATGTAAATACGTTTTGAATAGAATATTTGATAAATATCGGTTACTCGATCGGATGATTGTTCGAGTAACCGGTTACCAAAATTTGACCGATTTGACAAACCTAAAATAAAACAATATTTTCAAATGAGGACCAAGGCTCAACACATGTCAGTGTTTCATATTGAGTTGACCTGTCCCAACACTGTTGTAAGCTACGCCATACTGCGCGAGAACAACAAAGGAATACCGAAATATAGACAAAACCGTGATACGAACTCAAACATCACTCATGTCTATATAAACATAATAATTTCCTTACTTTAGATGTTATCCCTGTATTAATTTTTGTCTTTACCTAATTTGATGATATTACTTTTGAAACGTTTCAGATTTTTTTTTCAAATTTTAGGACCTGGTTTACTTATCAAGTCTTTGTGACGGTTACACGTATATTTGTGATATTTCCGACATCTTGTCTGTGTTTACTCGATTCCTCTTGTTTACTTCTGAAGTCGAGTTTGAGTTTCGATTTTGTCGTGGTGCGTTGACGCTGTGGTATTTTTCCTAATGAACGATGCATTATTCTCTTTGCAGAAATTTTTCGGGTTCTACAGTCTCACTGATCAAAAGGTTCTTGATATACGCCACGTCTATTTCGAATAATAACATACATAACAAATAAATAATTATCTTAAGTTGTTTTGCATAATCATCTCAGGAAACCGAAATTTTTCTACAAAGAGTATTATTCTATGCAATGTTAGTTTTTTTGGGTTTTTTTTAGTTGTTTTTCAAAAACAAAATATTAAGATGATCATTTTGATTTTAAGCTCTTCAAATAAAACATAAAAAGGTTTCTTGTTTAATTTCTATATTTTCTGCCTAAAGTTATGTTGATTTTAACCTAGCATGGAACTATATAATGTTTCGTGTATATGACTTATCCCTTAGAAAAGCTCCTTTCTTTATATCTTTTTTGTTTGTTTTGTTTATTCTACCGTAAAGGCTGAAATAAAATATTAAAAACCTGGATTTTCTGAAACAACTGTAGAATTACCAAATTTAATATTTTGAAAAAGCTATTTTAATGAGGTACGTATAGTATGTTAAGCAGTAACAACCGTGTAAATAATCGCAAAATTTGAAACTGCTTCCAAGTATAATGTCAATGTTAACAAAATCTGAGGAGGGGCATATAATCTTTATCTAAATGCTCTTTAACATGAATGAGCATTTGAAGACAATTTTTGATACATAATTGCCGTTAAATGCCATAAACGTTTTCAAAAAAATATAGTATTCAAACTTATTATGACCGAATGTCCCATCAATTTCACAATTTATACATAATAACTATTATAGTTTATCACTTTGGAATAAATATGTACAAAGTTACATAATAATGAAACGTAGATTTGTAAACTTTGTATACAATGATTATGTATTAACATGATGACTTGTATCTTTTGGCTCACATATATGTATTTGATATACACATATATATGTTGGGACCTGATGGTTAGGTATATACAACATTTTAGCATATATGGTCAAGTTTAGACACGTATCCGTTAGGTCGGTATTTATAAAACAAATATAATCAGTAATGATACAGTCAATGTGGATTTATTTAAGCTTACTAGAAAGTAAACTTTATCTAGTAAACAAGGACAAAATATATATAGCACAGCGTAAACATACAAGGACAAACTAAAGCACAGCGTTTACATGGAAGGACAAAATATAGCAGAGCGTCAACAAACAAGGACAAAATATAGCAGAGCGTCAACAAACAAGGACAAAATATAGCACAGCATCAACATACAAGGACAAAATATAGCACAGCGTTAAAATTGAAAGACAAATATTAGCACAGCGTTAACATACAACGGCAAACTATAGCACAGCGTCAACATACATGTACAAGGCCAAGATATAGCACAGCGTCAACATACAAGAACAAAATGTAGCACAGCGTCAACATACAAGGACAAAATACAGCACAGCGTCAATATGCAAGGACAAAATAAAGCACAGCGTCAACATACAAGGACAAAATATAATACAGCGTCAACATTCAAGGACAAACTATAGCACAGCGTTAACATGGAAGAACACAATAAAGCACAGCGTCAACATACAAGGACAAAATATAGCACAGCGTCAATAAACAAGGAAAAAATATACCGCAATGTCGAAACAGGAAAAAGGATAACCAGGTTTCAATATACAAGAAAATAAAAGAAAGAAGACAAATACCAAAGCAGCAATAAACAAGAACAAAAACAGCGGCAATAAAAAGGACAAAATAATTCAAAAGCGGGAATGAACAAGGACAAATAATGACACATTATTAATATACAAAGGCAATACATACCAAAGCGTCAAATCTTGACAAAAACTTACATCGGAGTCAATACACAAGGACACAATATGTCACATCGTCGAAAGACAAGGACAAAATATGACACAGCATCAGGAAAATACACAGCGACGGAAAATATACTGCAACGTTAACTGACAAGGAAAAATTATTATGCAGCGTCAAAACAGGACCAAACACGAAGACACTATGTTCCACAGCGTCAACACATGGCAAAACATATCACAGCGTCAACTTGTGAAAGAAGATGACGCAGCTTAAAAAAAGGACAAAATATAACCGGCGTCAACAAACAAGGGAGATGTGTACAACGGTTGCAGCATATAAGGACAAAAAAACACGGAAAGAAGTATATGACACGAAACGATTATATGAACCCTCACCATAAACTTATTCACACCATAAACTTATACAATTTATTTAGTAAGATTAGCTTTAGAATGGTTTTGTTCTTTGCACGATGATATTGGATGACTTTGAATGGACTATGAAATTTTATAATATTTTTATCTATTGCATTTTATATATAGTGTACATTTTATCGTTTATTTTCTTATATTAAAGCAATGTTTGAGCACTATTTTGAACAAAAAATAGTTTCTATGTTTCATATTGTCGTAATATGTGTGCAACCCTCTTAGAGCATTGCGATGATACGTTTTCGTACATGGCGCCGTCTAGCTGTATTTTCACATACGAAGTGATAGCTTAGTCATTTATACACTTAAAAAGCGTCAATGTTTTGACTTAAAAATCATACAGGTGTGAAGTTAACAGTTTGGCGAATACTATTCAACAGGTTTTGAATTACTTTCTAAAGTCCGTATCACCTCATAATAAAAATCTCCACAGAGGGTAACTAATGAAACAGAAGTCCAGACAATTGTCTGACTAGAATCTATTTATCTAAAAGGTTTTTATTTTTTTCTTCGGTTAGTCATTTTTAACTTTTAACAATGGTGAACATTTCTTCAAAAATGTCGTTAAAACAATGTTATACCTTTTAGCTATTTATAAGAGTGTTACGTTTTTGGCCCTTCGGAGGGTCGAAACTCGATGACATCAGTTTAAAAGGTGCAAATTCTCCTCCCGTTTTCTTTGACAAAAAGTAGCAGAAAATTATTCCCCATTTTTAATGTTTCTACCGTAGTATTTGACATATAACTAGTTCATTTGTCGGTAATGACATAATTATAATTGGGTACACTGGCAGAGAGGCCGATGTTCCGTAGGTTGTACACACACTGTAAAGGAAGTAAATTGCATTGACGAACTTCCTGGCAATCTAGGAAACTGTGAAACCGGAGAAATCAGCGTTAGTAAGTGAGATGGAAGGAGAGGTATGGGCCCTGTTCCAGACTCAGTGTCTCCGCCTGTCAACACATGCCCCGTACATTATGGATTTTTGTGCAAATTGCGTCAGGTCTTTTAAGACTCGCAGTCGTCTCCGCCACATCTAAATTAGAGAAGTCACAACCTACCCCTCGAGTAGGCATGTTTTTAGATGGATCTATAGGATAATGAATTTAAAGACTTCGATTTTTTTCAGAAAAAGATAGATAGAGGGATACAGAGACCGAAAGACAGACACTTCGATAACTACTACTACACAAGCAGACTTGCACACGTACACTGTCCTCCCCCACACAGATACTACAAACACACAACGACTGTGTTGTGATAGGCCACTAGATAATTAGTGATTGATTAGATCAGGAAAACACAAGCATCGTTTTTATTTCTTTCCAGCTATTAGACAATATCAAAGTAAGGTCAGTGTTGCAATGGAAGTTCAAATAGTTTCTAATGGAGAATGAACATTTTCTTTAATTTTTAAAACGTCGGAAGATTTATCCTTACAAATTATTTTTCCATATCTTACACACAAATTATAACATGCAAGGAAACGACACAAGTCAACATCACATCAAGAGATTCCCCAGATATACAATAGCTTACCAATCAGCTAAGGTCCCTGATCGCTGATACAGTTTGCCGCAGATATAGGTTTGTTGCGTCATTGCTATTATTATGCTGCTTTTCCATTCATGCTGTTGTTTTCCGTTTTACTTTGATTCTTCCTCCATCCTATTGTCTTTACTTTGATTCCTCCTCTGGCCTATTGCCTTTACTTTGATTCCTCCTCCGGCCTATTGTCTTTACTTGGATTCTTCCTCCGGCCTATTGTCTATACTTTGATTCCTCCTCCGGCCTATTGTCTTTACTTTGATTTCTCCTCCGTCCTGTCGTCTTAACTTTGGTGCCGCCTCTTCGGTTATATTGTTTTACATTTGATGCCTCATCCGTCCCAATGTCTTGACATTGATGTCTTCTCATAACATTGTTTTTACTTTGATGCCCTCTCAAACCTATTGTTTTTACTTTGATGCCCTCTCAGACCTATTATCTTTACTTTGATGCCTTCTCTAACCTATTGTTTTACTTTGATGCCTTCTCAGACCTATTATCTTTAGTTTGATTCCTCCTTGGTCATATTGTTTTACATTCGATGCCTCGTCAGTCCTTTTGTCTTTACATTGATGCCTTCTCAGTGTTATTGTTTTTACTTTGATGCCTTCTCAGACCTTTTGTCTTTACTTTTATTCCTCCTCGGTCATATTGTTTTACATTCGATGCCTCATCGGTCCTTTTGTTTTTACGTTGATGCCTTCTCAGTGTTATTGTTTTTACTTTGATGCCTTCTCAGTGTTATTGTTTTTTCTTTGATGCCTTCTCAGAACTTTTGTCTTTACTTTGATGCCTTCTCAGACCTATTGTCTTTACTTTGATGCCTCCTCTGTACCTGTTGGTTTCTCCCCCTATCGACCTCGAGTTGAAATGATTAATTGTCGTTTGGCTACTTTTTTTTTTTTAAATTTTTCCCTTTTTTGATAACTTTAAGTTTTTTTATGATATTCATTCGAAAATATTAAGTCTTACGCATGGATTTGATAACACTAAAAATAATGCGTTCTTAGAATATTGAACTAATTTACACGCTTTTGCATAAATCATATTAATATCAGTTTATTGAATACAAAACATAGCGAAAATATACTTAAAACTAGTATTTTCATTATCAATCTAAAATCCTTTTTTTTAAATAGGTGATCACCTATATTTTTCGTTACCATTAAGCCAAATCTCGTTTGGAAAACGACATTTGAACAAAATTTTCCAAAATTTGTGTCTCCAATTAAGTTTGCATTTAATATTTACTTTATATTTATATTTATTGATACTCTGGTTTCATTATTTTCCAAACATTTGCGTTTGTTTTCTTATTTCAAAATATCTTTAGAAAATCTCTTAGTTTCTACATAATTTGAAATGAAAAATAAGATATATATTTTTTATCAACATTTGTCTAAAGGAACATAACTCTGATTTAAATGTACGTTTTGCTGACGTACTTTCATTAATACTAGTTCTTCAGTCGCTGGATCAATAATTTCGCATGTGTAAAACATTTACCCAGATGCTATGTCCTTAAGATAGACTTTGTTTTACTTGATATTGACTTTGTTTTACTTGATATTGACTTTGTTTTACGTGATATAGACTTTGTTTACGTAATATGCACTTCAACATTTTCTCAAAATTCGATATTTCATCATACAAGCAAGATCAAATAATTTATAGTAATAAAGGTAACAAGCTTTTCCAAAATTTTAATAGTCATATTCATTTGAAATATATCACAATTTTCCACGCAGTATATATGGTATGGCGGTATCCGCTTCTCGCGTTACGGATGTGATAGTGTGTCCTATAGTCGATATCAGTGGTTACAGAAAACACATAAAAATGTTTTCCCTGGGAAACCGACAATCTAGTGACGCCATCTACGGGATTATAACGACAACAGTCATTTAGATATAATCGTATCCATGTGTTCTCCTTTAACTCTTCTACATTTATTTTCAATTTGCCCTGTCGTCAAAGTCTTGAACTGCGATTTAAAATTCAGCATTTAATATTCTATCTGTAAATTGCTGTGGGTAAAAATGGAGTTAGTGGTCATTGGTATCGAGAACTAATTAGAGCACACATAGTTCCTCCCCAATATGTGTCTGTAATATGAGCGCTGCCAGCAGGTTAGAGCTCCATCATTGATAACCCTCATACAGGACTACGCAATTCTCGACCAAAAACAGAAAACCTTAATCAGTACTTCGTAACTAACTCTGAAAGGAGTCGTCAAAAATCTTCCCAAAAAAGACATTTACTGGCAGCAAAATTGAAATCAAATGCCCTACCAACCCCAGAACATGTCATTTTATTGAACGGTTAAGATACCACGAGTGAATTTTCCCATTGCCCAGCTTACCCATGGACGAATCGAGAGGTAATCGCTCTTGCTCAAGACACTGCAGCGGTCTGGCGCCGCTCTATTTATGCGCTACATCACGGGCTATCTAATATTGTCTCAGAGAAATAAGGTTGGAAATTCGTTTGAATTTGCATCAGGTACCACGGTTATCTGAAAGGCAATTTGTTTAAATGAACTGTATTCGAAAGCCTACTGTGATTAGCTAGCACGGGTTGGAAAGAAAAAAAGTTCAATTTCTGTTGGCCTATGTTGCATCAAGCTTTCCCTGTGTTAAACCCCTATTTAGTCAATAAATACATCATAACTGTTGTTGAAGTCCGGAATGTTTGTGTACATTTCAATAAAAGATCGAAACCATTTTGCATTGATAAGTAACATTGAAATGTATTTTCATTCTTATTTTCATATTTTTGCTACTGTGTAATTTTGATAACATGCATATTTATCCTATGATTTTCTTTTACATTTACATACATGAGACATTTTCAACACATTAATATCATAAGATCTATACGGGGCCGCTTGGATCTTTATCAAATAAATAATCCTAAGATTTAACGGTCACGTTTTGCTGATGTGTATGAACACCTTTTACATTTAAACACCTTATATTTGGTAAATGTCATAGCTCTAATATTACTCATATAACTGAGTCTTTAATAGGTCATTGAGATGACGACTAATTCATCAAAGTAAAATTTCTTGTCACGTTTTAGCATAGTTGTCGCCATGATATCATCATTCACTCAATACCGTGGCTTTTGATTTCAAGTGTAAAAATGTATCTTCTCTCAGAAAGGAAAGTAAAACGAAAAGTTTAAAAAAAACTATTGATACACAAGGACATCACTTGAACTCTTAGTCGATACAACAGGAAATGTTAAGAACAAAACGAACCGATGAAACACCAAAATTAAAAACCACAAACAAAATGCAACAACAGGAACTGAAGACTCATCAAAACAACACAACAAAATGAATTGAGGAGACACTTAAACAACACAATATGAACTGAGGATACACCAAACAACACAGCATAAACTAAGAGGACACTAAAACAGCACGACATAAACTGAGTAGACATAAAAAAAACATGAATTGAGGAGACACCAAAACAACACAACAACATGATCTGAGGAGACACCAAGACGATACAACAGGAAATGAGGAGACATCAAAACAACACAACATCACGACCTGAGGAGACACCAAGACGATACAACATGAAATGAGGAGACACCAAAGCAACACAACAACACGAACTGAGGAGACACCAAAGCAACACAACAACATGAAATGAGGAGACATCAAAACAACACAGCACTAACTAAGGAGACACCAAAACAACAATATAAACTGAGGAAACACCAAAACAACACAACAACACGAACTAAGGAGATACCAAAACAATACATGAACTGAGGAAACACCAAAGCAAATAGAACTGCATCACCAATTCCCGCTGAATACCAGAGACAAATCCAAGAACTCGGTTATTCGAGATGAGTGAGATTTTTTTGCACCACATATGGTACCTTTAATGATGTCTCCCGTTTCTGACAGGAATGTTGGCAAGTCACTTACGATCTATGAGTATGCTATTTAATCTTGTAGACCCTGTCATCTAATAGACAGAAATCAGTTCAATATAACAATCCCAAAATTTCTTCATCGTAGATGACGTTTTTGTTGACATTTCCATGTTATCTTGTTGTGTTTTTACTATCAAATCTAAAGTAGAAACTCTGGTTAAGTAGGGTATAGATCAACAGGTGTCGCGTCAATCCAGGAAGTATTTATATTTGGGACAGAATCTACTCTGACAATACCATAACCAATGAAGATCAGAATGCTACTGCTTAGTAAAGGAAAACGAACGTTCGTAAATTCATCGTTATGTAATACAGATTGAGAGTGAGGGGAATATTTCCATACTACAGTAGGATTTAGATATGAATTTGAAGAAAAGGAGTCTCAGGCGTGTCAAGCTCTTGAGAGTATTGAGTTGCATTACTTACTTGCAATAACAGTATAGTTATTGAAGGGCAAACAACAATAACACTATATCGTGATGTGATTTAAAGGGTTCGGGCATAATGTCATATCTCTTTTCTTTAATAAACCTTTTTGAATTCATTTTCAGAAAATGAAAAACAAAAAGGATAGCAATGGTGCACAGATTATTGAAGTTTCGTCCACAGAGATAGTTTCGACCAAACAAATTAAGGAGGATGCGGGCAATTTCATGGTTGTGGTATTATTTGCTATAAGTGTGACGTTAACGAAATAATTTCTAAGGACAACAATTATTGACATATTAGGAGAATTGATTTACATGAGGAATAATGGTAAAACGTGTTTATAATAATAACGATTCCAATGTCTCCCAACATTCTTTCGAATATGATACTTTATAGTACTAAATATATTGAAAAATTATTAAAATTACTGGAAACATTCTTCTATATTTGTAATGATAGATTGCTTATGGGAGCCTCTTTCAACATGACGATTCTATGCTTTAGGGAACATTGAAGAAACCAAACATTGATCTGCTGTACTTACCGCATCACTAGGGGTCTTTAATCTTTTTCTAACTTCCCCACTCTTTGGTGAAGTCTCCCTAGACACCGATCTGTATGTGACTTTGGCTGTTGCAATGACGTTAATCGCCACGCAAACAAGTAAACAAATCATCAAGGATTTGTGACGTCATACAAGTTGGTTTTAAGCGTGCTTCATATTGGGAATTGATTTGTTGTTTTGGTTTGATTACATTACACAGACTCATTTAATATAATCACTAATGCAATTAGTTTTTATAAAGTATCAACATTTAGTCGGAATTTTAACACACAAAATCACACCTACACGCACCACCATATATATCCAAGAATTTATTAACACTCGGTATGCTTGGAGCCATTGTCGAGAATGTCATTTAATGTCATTCAAGTAATACGTCCAGAAACACTTTTAAAATTGTTATTCTCTTGTTATTCTTAAATGTTTTAAATGAATGCCATTCCTTAAACAGATGTATCATGTATTCTTTAAAACATTAATTGAAAATGATTCTGTTGTTTTGATATTTGACTTGCACTTTACTGTAATTGTACATATTTCTGCAGTGAGATAATTTTGCGATAAGACACATTTTTCGTTATTAAATAGTTTACGTTATTATCTACAGATCACAGGATGTCTAATGCGTTTCAGCGGTGACATTACGTACAGACAGGTTCTATATCTTTGTTATATCTCCGGAGGGCAGAGTAATTACCTAAATATTATTTCCTCTTGGTTTTTCTCGGTGATTACTGGTAAAAGGCACATCTAATTTAATCCTCCTCAGTCATTGACCAGTGTGCTTCACAGCCTCTAGTTATAACGAAGTTGCTATGTAAACACGAATTGCATAGTCGGCGATGACACCTAGTAGTAGAGATTATATACACAGCCCTGCTACAGTCCTGTAATGCTTTTCACAGCTTCCTAACTACTTTATTTCTGTCGAATACCATTTTGGGGAGCAATTTACAGACAATATAAGGACATTACAGTGAAGACGTCCGGCAGATACAATTCTCCCTGTGACTGAACATCGAGAGTGATGGTTCTAAAACGTTTCCATTTAGTTTTGTATCACTCAGGATAGCTTAAACATAAATATTTTAATACGTCTATATCAATATTTGCCTAAGAGCGTTATGCTTGTTTTAGAGGGGGAAACGCCCGATTAATCTCCTATTACGTCAGGTTGGTAGACAGACCAATCAGTGGCTAGCATGACCTTGCCAATACAGGATAACATTGGGTCACATCATCGTAGCTTCCGGCTTATTGTTCCAAATCTGACTGAAAAGTTGGAAGCTTGTATTTTAATGTGCACATCAGAGAAAGAGAGAGAGAGACACGCTGAGAGAAAGAAAGAGTAAGAGAAAGTCTGATAAACAAACAGACAGACAGACAGAGAGATAGGGACGGACACAAAAGATAGAAAAGACATAGATAGCTGCAAGGCGGACAGATATCGAAAGAAATATACACAGTGGTAGGAAATTAAGAACAATGGCGGAGAAAAAAGACGGAACCAGGCAAAGACAGACACTTACGTATATAGGGAGAACAGAAATGAGAAGAAAGACAAAGAAAGATACGGAAACGACAGAAAGTGCTAATAGAAACATAGATTTGCAGTCAAACATGCTCAAGACACCAACTCTACTATATGAGACCAGTTGTGCAGGCAGAAATATATAGCCAAAGAGTTACTATTCGTTGTACGTTTTTATACATTCCCGGTAGTCTATATGTACTGCAATAGTTGACCTATACCATTTTTTCTCTCTTTGAAAAAATCTAATCACATATAATGTTCATTTTTTTCTTTCCGGCATTTGTCTCATCATCGTTTTATCTCTTATTCAATTCCAATAAGTACCGGCGGCTGTGATAGCTGATTCAAATATCCACGCGTCTGGCCCTCTTATTTAAAACGACAATACTTTATTGAATGAAATGTTTGGCATGGCTTTCTATGGTTTAAAATAATTGATTTTATACGCTGTTTCTTGGATTTTTCTAGCGGTTCTTTATATATAAGAAATACACTTGTGTATTTGAGACGAATCATGATGTTCCTCGCATGTTGAAGTGTAATTTGAATAACGTATTGCTCATCGACTGTAATTTTCGTCAAACTCTTCGACTATAATACACTCACCATATCCAGACTATCATTGGAAATAGATTTGAATACACACAATGATGTCCTTCGAGAGCTTTTATGGACATCTTCCAGTCGAAATTAGGTCACATACCTTGAATGTATTCCCTAAATTATATCTCTTTCCTATCTAAACCTCGCTGATAGTCTGATATTCATAGCGGGAAATTTAGTTGCCATCAGTCTGAATTACCGCGGATGTAGGTATTACATTCGTATATTTAAATATGTTGTATCGAGGGAATACTGGCTATTCGTGAGAGCGAATAATTTGCGTCCGTCGTTTCGTCTGTCCTCAGTCAATCATATTTTATGTATTGTAATTTCATCCTTTATAGTTTAGACTTGACAAGAACACTTCAGTTTCAGTGCCACATTGTAACAGTGTGACAATGATATTGTCAAGTTGCCATGTCGAATCGTCATGAATATTCATGAAGTATTCAGTGGAACACGTAAAGTGACATTGTCTAAAGGTTATGCTGTACGCATGGTTGATAACTAGCTTTCTTCTTTATTATGTATATAGTGAGATATTCTACCTTCAAAGTCCACATATATTGTCCGAAAAGTGTTTTTTCCACAATTAGGACAATTCCAATCCCATCAATACACTAAAATACAAAACCTTACACTTGTTAAATATACAAACATACAATCCGCTTTTAGAAACATTATTAATATATTTGAAGTTTGTAAACTAACAGTATCAATAATTCGAACCAAAATCGAATTAAACTAGGGCAAGAAATGAAGAAAGGAAAGGTTTGCATTACGACCCGTGAAACAGTAAATGGAGAATAAAATCAGGTGTTGCGGAATAACAATCGTTTTCTGCTGCATCGACGACACACGCAATGTAAATCTAGGTAAAATCGTAGTAAGGTCAAACCCTCATAGCTAGAACTGAGATAGTGACAACAAAAATATACAGCACGCTACTGAGCATAATAAAAACAACGATCCACATATCACACAAGTAGCATATTTCCTAAAGATAGCATGATGGCAAGCATGAAACCTGTCTATAGCCGTCGTCAACCTGAATCGTTAGAATCCTCATTCAAACATATTTTATTGATCGAAAAACGACCAAAGGGACTGGGCACAAGTTCTGACAACTCACTAGGCCCTCTTAGAATCCTCGTGTTGTAAGTGTGTCTGTCATCAGTTCTGACAACTCACTAGGCCCTCTTAGAATCCTCGTGTTGTAAGTGTGTCTGTCATCAGTCGACATCTATCTCGGAAGTAAAGATGTTTGTGACATTGACTGTTCCAAAATGCTGTCAAAACGTCCCCTTATAGAACACATCGACGACGGTAACTACTATACCAAAATATAATGCAACACAGAACTGTTGTAAAAATCATTCGTTTTTTTATTTTCACATCAATTTCGGCAGACAACTTATACAATTGTCTTTATAATACATAGATTTAATCTTATTTACAAACCTAGGGTATGATGTCCACCGAGTGATACTCCTTATAATGTTATTGTGTTTGTGTTACTTTACACTGCCATTCACACAGTTGTATTACATACATAGTACACAGCAAGATGTGTTAAAGTCACTGTAGACATTCACCTTTCTCCCTGGAAACGACAGTCGTTTCTTTCTCCTTCCCAGTCTCTTTGCAAGCAACATTCATCCTTCGAGCATTCATCCTCTTTTTCTCTCGCACTGGTTCACAGTTAACATATGTATGGTATTGACAATGCTTATAATATTCACATTTAAAAAACCGAAACTGTAATATATGTTGGATGAAAGAAATCTAAATATGAATTTAACTCTCGCCAGAATGGATTCTTATAAATGAAAGATTTCTCTAGACAATCTTGGTGTTTTAACACTACCCTATTCCATGTCAAGTAATACTCGTACTTGGCAGTTAAAAAGGTCAAACTAACTTCAAATCTACAACAGAAATGATGTTATAGCTACCTTATCATATGTCGGGGATCAAGGCATATGTCCGTCACTAAGTTTACCACACTACCTCTCACGAGATGCACATTTTCTACTTATCACAAAGACAAAAGGTCATTCGACGATTACACTGAGAGCCTGTGGTATTCCAGCAATTGTCATAACTTTCCTTAGACCGTCTAGACAAGAACAGCGCTAATGAACAGGCTGAAAAATGTCTGCGAAAAGTAAATAAACTAAAAAATAGTATTTTAAACCTTATCCCACAGAAAATGTAAAAACGTCTTAAACGCTGAAAAATAAATATAGGTGATATTGAAGTAAATCCTCAATCAAACAAGAAAATGCGTATTTTAAACCTTATCCAACAAAAACTGAAATGTCATTCAAACACTGCAAAAGTAAATACAGTTGCTACTGAAATGATCCTCTTTCGACTGTCACTGTTATACGTTATTATATATAATATAAGTTATATAGTAACAAGTTTATGGAACTTATATGAAGTATTATTTAAAGCTAAAGGAGACACAAGTCTCTTTTACGTATATTTCTAATTATTAATATCTTTTAAAATTTAACAAAAATACATACAACGAAGTATATTAAATGAAAGCTAATATTAAAGATAATTACTTAATTGGGCTGGTGGTATCTTAAATTTCAGAATTAAAATAATTTGCTGTGGAGAAGAACTTTTAATCAGTTACTGAAACATCGACCGTTAATTGTTTCAGGGACAGTACTTTAATTGATTATTCAGAGAATGCGTTTAAAAACCAATTGAAAGTTACAAGTAATGAGTATCTTATTGCGGCAAGCAAACCAGTGTTATGATTGAAGTGATCAATATAGTAGAGAAGGAAACAACAAAATTAAAATAATTTATCACCGGCATCGTTTAAAGCTAGCTCATAATTATCATTGACAAAATTAACAAACCAGCAAAACTAGACAGACACTATATTTGTTATTGTACCTTCACAGAGAATGTATCCCTATTTTGCCTCGCATAGATTATGCTTGAAAACCTTACATTTTGAACGAAAACAGAAATGAATTCTATCAGAACAATTAAGAAATATAAGTTAGCATTCCACCAGAGTAATATTTTTAACACATAACGATCTTGTTACTTACACCAGCTTTGTATACTGTCACACACTCCATTCAAACTATCAGTTACACATACAATTCACCAATCAGTTTCACTGTATATATATTTATATTGAGAATGTGTATGTACAAAAATGTAGATTCATTACGTACATGCGTAGGACTTAATAAAAGTATCTATCACACTGCCTTCAAACAGTCGGACAAACAGATAGAGGTCTGATAGAGGTATCAAGAAAATAAAAGCAAATGTGATGTCATCAGACCCCACCTGAAGCCGCACATGGCAGTATTCCACATGCGTCGTGAATGCTTATAAGTACCGTAGTATTTAGTTTGTACTTACGTTAATTTTATCCACACTAAACAACTTACATGAAACATTATATGAATCATTGTTACAAAATATTTCCTATTGTACACATATGAAACAAAAATCTCAGAAGTTCAAACCAAAATAAACAAAGTATCAAGATATAAAAACCAATTTTGTTGAGTAGTAATTCAGGTTTCATTCACCCCTGACATTTCATAATGAACTATTCCAACCTTTGGATTAGAGGGGTTCAAACGTGTCTTCAGGGGTGAATGAGTTAATGAATAAAAACGCAATTAAAATAGAAGCGCTTTTCACTATAAATTAAATAGTATAATGACAGATGAAACTAATTAAATTTTCAATTTTCATACTGAAGCTTTGAAGACAACTGCGCAATTATATATGCGATTACTGAGGGCAACATTTGTCCGATATGAAAATTAATAGAAACAGAAAATACCAGGCATTCGAGCTAAACTCTAATAACGCTGAAACATAAAAGAAGATTCGTTGGCCCATTAAATTTTATGGAAATGAAAAATAAAGTTGTTGTAGTTTCTTATTTGGAATAAAATAGTTTTATCACAAAACCAAATCAATCTCAATAAAGGTATCGAGTATTTGTTACAGGAGCAGGATTGAGCCCCAAACTAACAGGAGTTCTTCATGTTATTGAGAAACTCAGTGTACTCATCATGTGTGACAAATACAATCAATCGGTCACTGAAACGCATTGGATTTAAAAGACACATATATCTATAGCGAATCAAACGGGAACAATGTAAAACAAAATTGTGTTTCTAGAATATTTTACAATATAACTTTGGCACAAAAACAAAAATCAAACTAGTAAAACATGTTAGTATGCCAGTGTGTACTACTTGTTAAAATGGAAAAAAAAATATTTCGTCATTTAGCCATTTAGAACTGGTTTGCTAGATACGAATTTACTTATTCGTATATTTAAATTGATATAAATGACAAACTTTACACTTTGTATTTCAGAGCTAACAGAAAATCCGTATCAACACACCTAATAACCACAGTTATATATAATGAGGGAAGGTTATTATCCATTTTAGCACGAATTAGTGTATTGATATCTACCAAAACCGTATAGCAGACAAAATATATAATATACATCGATGATTGTTAACCTAATACAACTTTGACAGTTGACCAATTTCATTTTCTGAAAAATTTGTTTTGGATTCAATTTAGTTTCAAGTCCGAGTTCTGTATATTACGTATATTTCGCATGTTCTATTTTTTCTCGTGCAAATTTGTATTAAGCATCAATCGCGAAATTAAGTATCGGACGAACATTAATACACAGTGTAAGACATACTCGATGAATAAAACAACAATATACTCGCCAATAAATATGGAAAAAAAGTCCTTCCCGAAAATAAGAGTGTGCTTAATATAAGTAATAAACAATAAAAAAAACTAAAGCCATGAGAACCATGATCTTAATCAATTCATTCCCAAATTAAAATTAAATCTTTATCCTTTATCCTTATAAATAATACCATATTACAAATAATAAATGTGCCTTATTATTACTTAAACTTACGATTAAATACTACTCTTGGTTCAAATTTCTCACAAATAAGATCATGTTCGAACTCGGGTTTGTCATTGCTACTTAATATTTACCGTATTAAGTGAACTGCTACAAAACTGAAAATTTTAGAAGAAAGGTTTGAGAAACAAAACCTTGAAACATAATTAAACAAATAGCACAAGACGTTTAGTCCGAACTTAATTATTTTTGAGAAATAGGAACCTTAAGGACGATCTGAGATCACACAAACTAACACATGTAGCACCACACATAAAATACAATATATTTAACGCTTAACAAGCTAAGTCATTAGTTCTTACAGGGACTAACATCATAATAATCATATAGTATTATATCATATCACAATATTGCAGCTACAAATTGTAGGCAAGATTACCTCCCTTTAAAAGGTGGCGTTAAAATAGTTTCCATGCTCGGAAACTCGGAATGTCTTTGAATTCATCCCTTAATTCAACGGCGTAATTGTTAATTTGTATACAGTCACGTATATGTATCCAAATGCATTCTGTTTACTGATGAGCTAAACCTAAGGTAGTCTCGTGTTGACTTAAAACGTATTTTTAAATATCCTTCGACATTGTCTTGACCATTTACACGCGGTCGAATAACAGCATGTCTTAAAATCCAATGCATGTGGATATTGTGACAGTCACTTTCTATCATGTAAATACCGGATATACGACCGTCGTTCATTAAGGCTGGCATCCGAAAACAAAAACACACATGGAACGAAACAATAGCATGTTTTGAACACAGTGATGCTCACAAAAGGCTCACTTGCGGCGGCTCCATGGAAACCACTATGTATTCGTCGTCATCTCGCCAGTGACACAGTTCAGACCTTGTCGAAATGACATTTGAGAAAGTCCTGTGACCGAGCCGTTCCGTGTGATCTTTATTACTGTATTCCGTCTCATCTGAACGTTGTTCCACGAACTTGACACGGACACGTGAAAATGACAAGAATAGTATGACCTTGACACGCACGATCTGTATTATTCACCGTGTCACGTGACCACCCTGTAATTGGCAAGAGAATGGAGCAGTAAACGATCGTATCTGTGGGCACACAAATAGTCTGTGGGTCCCTTAGCATAACGTTACCCTGTTAGCCGTACGTACATAGTTCCCTCAATCGCCTTTCATCGTTTGAAGATATTATCCTTATCTTCTGATTTGTTGAGCACTTCTCGGTAATGTACAAACATGTGTCACTTTTTTGTTTCTCGCCACTCTTTCACACTATTTGTCTTACACTCTCTGAATCACTCCCTTTCTCTCTCGCTCTCACAGAGAAATACTGCTATCACCTCGGGAGTAAACACGCCAATGTCACGATGGTCACACAGAAAATAAGCGAAACACTAGTCCGTGGACTGACTCCGGCATTTTCCGCATTGATCACGCCATTAGAGCGGTCAACCGGCCTCTTGTCCGAATCTTCAGATATGATTTTGCCACTGTGTTCTTTGTTTTGACCTTGGTCGCCCATAGTTTCTATCTCTTGGTCAGGTTGGCCAGAATTTCCTGTTTCATCAATCGGTCTATAAACTTCGGTAGGAGTTGGCGTGTAGGTCACTACTCGTGGACATTCATCTGAAAAGAGATAAGAAAACTTTTGTTTTAATTCAATGTAGACCGATTCCTCGTTAAATCTGGAATTCGATAAACAGGAAAATTCCTTTCTAGTCGTATATCTCCAGCAATTAAACTACCTCACCGAAAGATACTTTTATTCTTTCAAACCAAAATAGCCTAACTATCAGTGTCCCACTGTGTAAAACTGCATTAAATGACGTTTTTGAAGGAAACCACGTACCTACATAGGGTTCAAACATTTTTTTACGATTAGGGGAAACTGTTATGACTTTATGACTTTTGACAGGTTAACCGCCTTACTTCAGGCAGAGTAAGGTATATATAATTTACTGCCCTACTAACAAACAGGCAACGGACTATAATAGTGAACAGGAAATGCAACAATTTAATTAACCATAGAACATTTCGCACATTAGTGTAAAAGTAGTTTGCTGCTGAGAGGGTAAGCAATATTCTGATGGAAGAGAATTTGGAAATAATCAATACTTTTGAAGACTATTTTTGGCAACCTTTGCAACGGAAACCCAAGACCCAGACAGACATAACACCAATTAAAGGTAAAGTAATTAGGTATATCTCCCCATCCATTGTATTATGAAATTCGACAAAAAAATTAATTGTTCATTTACGACCTGTACATGGTCTTTTTATAAGATCAGTGGAACAGGAAACAACCGACATGCATAATGATAATCAGTTATTTCAACAGGTTTTTGCTGTCATTCTTAAAATTTTCCACGTCATGTTCAATGGATGCTGAATCATAAACTTATCAAAAATGACCATACAACATATCGTTTATTCCCCAAATCAATTTCGAATGATGCCTGATTTAACCTTATCTAAAGGACGAAAATTAGACACATACAGGTGACAACACCTTTAACATTTAGTTTAAGATATAACATGCTTAAATGAGTTATACTGCATCATACAGCTGTTTTGTCCGAACATTGTGGAGTCATCAGTGATGCGAGGGGCCAAAAAGTTGGAAATCGAAATTGTCTAATCTACTGTTGAAAAGAAGGCGACAGGTGCGTAACACTACTTAATTTATTAATCTAAAATTATAAGCTGTATTTTAATATTATATAGTCAATATATATTGGTATATTTAATATATCGACGCCAAGAAACAGCGGGATACCATAGCTATGAGGAAGAAAACATTCTATGTAAACAATCACTAATTATGTTTTAGATTTAACCTGGACACGGAAGCAAGACTCTTCATCCTGACACAATTTTCTTACCACAGATTAACTGAAGATACCAAGAGAGACACCTGCAAAACACACCCCGTAAGAACGAATAGGTGAAAGAAACCATAGACAGATCCGTTACGTTACAGTAGGAGCAACAGTGCAATCTTTGTCTCTTCTGTATCCCAAAGAAATTGGCACAGAGGAACACACCCCATTCAATTGAGAACATTTGATAATTCACTTGAAAACACTAGGATAATTCTTTACAGGCGTCCCCGATTCTTAAACAGCCCAAATCTTCACATTAAAAACCTAATCAACACTGGTGAAGATTGAAATAGCTGATCCTCTACAGAGTGTTGCTCGGAGAGAAACTGGTGTTACTGCACTTTACGTAGGAGACAAGAGACTTACTGGACGGTTTGAAGAGTACGTAGTGTATTGCACTGTTCCTGACGACGCTCCTCTTAGCACCACACTCGGAGTCCTCTTTAACGTCTATCCCACCTTCTGTGTCGCGGAAAGCCTGTAAGTGTATGTCTCGGTTATAATCTGATGACACGCATAATTATCTAGGACTTCCCAGTCCAAGAAATCATGAATTACCGTATCATTAAGTTTGAATAGGTAGATATGTATTTAAACCTTTCAACTACTTAGTACTGATCCAGAAAAATGATCAATCTTTTCGTAGAATTAGAAAACATTTTTAGTAATAAGAAACTCATACCCAGGAGACCAAGATCGAACTCGAACATAGTTGTGATAATTAGTTTATAGATCACTTAGTTCAGAATATTAAATTGATCCAGCCGTTATTGCCAATTCCGGCTCCAGCAGCTGTAACCAGCTTTAGAAAATACATTTTAGTTCCTGTGTTATACAGATAGTGGTGGTTCGAAAACAAAAACATTTTCTAAAGCGTACACGCTTAATTTTTTATTATCCCATGAAAAGTTTATTTTGTTTTTTGTTGTTTCATATGACATCAAATAAAATGTATATATGTGTATGAGGATGATCTTGTTAGACAAACGTATGTAAAATATATTTCATACTGAGCAAAGAAAATCCGAATATCATGGTTACTTACCAAGCACGTTGCACGTTTGTGAATATCTTTAGGCCTCTGAACGATAACGTAGTGCGTGCCATCTTTCTTGAAGTCTAACAGACAGTCCATGAACTCAACTGTAAAAATATACACAATATATCTTATTTTAAAAACCAGAGACTTTGTTATGTTTTTGAAATTATGTTTGTGGTTTGTTTCTATGTAAACAATCATTAAAACTTATAACACATTGCACTGCAAACTTACGACTATCTAAGCAAACTTAACCTCATAAAGTTATAACGATATTTGTAATTCTACACATCATAACGTATTTAAACGAAAAAGGTCATTGCGCTTTGTCTATACAAGATACAAGTACTATCATGTATTTAAAGGTAAATGTTTGTACATAACGTATTGAACTATATATATATATAACTACCCGGATGTGACCTAGGTGTTATAAGACACCGAGGCTGCGTTTAACACTTACCAGACTGACGGTTGAAAGGACATTTTTTCTCAACCACCATTTCTGTTTTCGATGCGCATCCTATTTTAAATCTACCCGTACAGTCTGTAGTTTTGTCGATGAAGCTGAAATCTCCATCTGTAGGGCAATTGGTGGCTTCAAGACCAGCAGCTGATAAAAAAGTAATGATATACGTAAATAACATACCATGTTTGTATTGGACGTTCACGGTCGAGCCCTGACCAATAACAGTATGTCAAAAGACGCGACGACAAGTGCTAGAACGCGGAATGATAAGTGCAGAAGAAAAAAACATTCTTAATTATTTTTTCCTGGTCATACCAATATGAAAAGTCATAAGTACATCACGTGTCATGCGGCCCAGAAATATATTTATATCTTATTTTGGGCATGATCAACACCAATGAATAGCCTCCATGGAATTATTTAAGATTACAATTATAAATATTCTGATGAATAATTAATTTGATCCGAAACATTTTAACACCTCGAGAAACTAAAGTTTCCTCCCCTTAACTGGAAATAACACATTTGATTTATTTAACACAAATGATTAATGATTTCGTATGTGTATCTGTTAATGATATTCTGACTAGCTTTTGCGCGAATAACGTATGCATAGAATGTCATTAGTATTTAAATTATCATCAGTGTATGATGATATCAAGTGAAAATACTCACGTATCAACACATGCTTTTCGCCCTGGTCAAAACTTGAGTCGCTACACGCTTCGTGTCTGCTGCCGAGCTGGGTACCTTTACAGAAGATTGATTTTAGTATTCAATAACATCATCGTAATTTACAACGTCACAGTAGTTAAAAAGTCAACATAATGCAAAAGTTGCATGTTGATAGTATAAGCATGAGGGGGAATATGCACACAGGAAAACATATACACTAGCATCTGTCTATAGCAACCACTGTGTTTTAATTAACACTTGCTTATCGTAACAACCTGTTCATCCCAACCACTGGGCTGTGAGCACCACCGGTTAATAACTGTTAATATCCGTCCTAAACTACCACCTGTCTATAACAACCATCTATTTATAACAACAACCTCTCAATAGCAACAATCCAGGCTGTAACTACAATCTCTTTATATCTACGTGTACCATCTATCTATATTTACCATCATAGCTACCTCCTGTCTATAACTAAGCCAACCCCACCCCCGTCTGTAACTACCATAACACTATACTTACCATTTCTCTATTGCTACACCCCGTCTATAAGTACAATCTTTCTATATTTACAATCACTCTATATTTACCATCTACCTCTAACTACTCCCTGTCTATAATTACCATATATTTGAATTTATTTATCATCTCTCTATAAATACTCCCTGCCTATAACTACCATTTATGTATATTTACCATCTCTCTATATCTACCCCCTGTCTATAAGTACCATCTATCTATATTTACCATATCTCTATAACTACTCCAGTCTATAAGTACCATCTATCTATATTTACCATATCTCTATAACTACTCCAGTCTATAAGTACCATCTATCTATATTT
>JAUMHH010216068.1:0-12449 GCA_032359455.1 Chlamys rubida | reverse complement strand
ACCCTAATACATGTACTCAGACCAACACCCTAATACATGTACTCAGACCAACACCCTAATACATGTACTCAGACCAACACCCTAATACATGTACTCAGACCAAGACCCTAATACATGTACTCAGACCAAGACCCTAATACATGTACTCAGACCAACACCCTAATACATGTACTCAGACCAAGACCCAAATACATGTACTCAGACCAACACCCTAATACATGTACTCAGACCAAGACCCGTATACATGTACTCAGACCAACACCCTAATACATGTACTCAGACCAAGACCCTAAAACATGTACTCAGACCAAGACCCGTATACATGTACTCAGACCAACACCCTTATACATGTACTCAGACCAAGACCCTAATACATGTACTCAGACCAAGTCCCTAATACATGTACTCAGACCAAGACCCGTATACATGTACTGAGACCAACACCCTAATACATGTACTATAAACTAGTTTATTTCTCACATCGGACCCAGACACTAATATCATTGTCTGTAGATACATTGTCTCTCACCTGCCACCAGGTAAGTCGAGCACGAAGTGTTTCCCATTTTCTTTACAGGAGGTACAGTTGTTCAAAGCATCACCTTGGTACTCTGATAAAAGACAAAGACTTGTTTTAACCTGCCATATCACCAAGGATACCGATATACTCAAAATACTGTGATCCTGTAATAATACATTGCATGGCAGTATAGAACAACACCTTTAAAATCTAGATATTAATTCTAACGCAAAAATGGTCGGACCATAACAAACCCAGTTTTATGAAATATGTATGGTAAATTAAAGTCTGGAAAGTTTTATACGTAATAAGATGCTGGGAGTGTACGAAGCTTCACAAAACAATACTTTCTGGATAAAATCAAGCTTTTTGTTAAAAACACAATTCAAGAATTGATGTTCTTTGTGACTGATTTGATGTATTTTCAAATATAAATATTAAATTAACTCAGCTGTGCGTCACTGGAATTTGGAAAAGAAAATAGCTCGAACACTTTCAACAGACAATGAGTATTTTCATGAAATTGTCGGATTTGTTAAATAGAAATTTAAAATGGTGGCCTAACAAGTTTTTTCAACTGACTAAGATGTCATAAAACTTACTGATATTCACAGCTTTCCTGAGGTCAACATCCTCTGTTAACTTCATATCCTGGAAACAAGAATCATTCATTACATTCAAACTTGGCTAAGTGACCCTCTCTGTTCCGGTCACTGTATTGGTCACTTGTCTATATAGGAGTCAACTTTCTATCACTATCACCTGCCTACCACTTATCTTGGCTGTCTATAAAGGTCATTTGTATATATAGGAGTCAACTTTCTATCACTATCATCTGCCTACCACTTATCTTGACTGTCTATAAAGGTCATTTGTATATATAGGAGTCACCTGTCTAAAGTGACCATCTTTCTTTACTGTCTATAAAGTTCACATTTATATAGTGACCACTAAATACTGTTTTGACTGTCTATAAAGGTCACTTGTATATAGTGATCACATGTCAATATTGACTACACATTCAACTGCACACCTGTCTTTTGTGATCACCTGCCTACTCTGACCACCTGTCTATTGTGACTACCTGACTATTGTGACCACCTGCCTATCAGTACCAACTCTACATACCTACAGTTTATGAATACCTGAAATTTACTTTTTCTGTACTCTACTTTTTAGCAATATGTTTATACAGGTGTGATTTACTTTTGTCTTACCTTGTCTGTGTATAACACAACCTTTTTGTTGACCATAACCCAGGACTCATGCCACGTCTGTAAACACACAATTTTATTTGTAATACACATATATGTAGATATGTATGCAATATGCTATATTTGTTGCTATGCTATCATGTCAAGCTACTGTATATTAAATGAGACAATGATATGTTTAGATATACAATGTATAAGCACTATATTAAGAATATTACCTCCATAACCACTAGTAATAATCCTGTGTTTGTGAAACTTATAACTCCAACTTGTTTTTGGTTGATTTGGTTGATGTTTGCCTCATACATACTCACTGGGCAGGGTTACAATCAATTATGTCCAAAAGAAATTTTAAAATAATTTTTGATGATATATATTACCACCTGTGTTTGATCTTTAACTTTTCTTCCTCAAAATGAAAACATTACTGTCCCCTGCTCTACAGGAACCCAGTCCACAAGTGTATTTTTTGTAAAATACTCTTTTAATTGCATGTGACCTTGACTTTTTATCTCCACTGACCAATTTCTAAGGACAGCTAGTGGTCATTGACTGTTTCTAAGGGAACAAAATAAGATACTCTCTAAAGACAACAAATGGTCATTGACTGTTTCTAAGGCTAGTGGTCATTTAACATTAGACTGACCGATGACAGTCCTTCCTTCATGTAGAACTTCCCGGCCAGACAGAAGTCCTGTTGTCGCACGTCCTCCATCAACGGTAGTGGACAGATCAACTGGAACAGATCAGGAAAAACATGTGTAAGGCACAATGACCATCGGACACCATTTTGTTTGGCATTGCAAGATTGTGAATATAAGTCATTTCCTTGCCACAAGTTCTGTTTTGTCTGCCTTAATTTCTGGTCGCTACTCAATATACTCACCTCTGCTATTTGCCTTAAGTTCTGGTCGCTACTTAATATACTCACCTCTGCTATTTTCCTCATCCACGTCATCTTCTCTTCAGGTGAGGCTGCCGCGAACAGGTACACTCGACTACCTGTAGACGCACAGGTACTCAGCTCAAAGGCCTCGGGGTACCTGTAAGATCATAGGGCAAAGGTCACACACAAACGGGGTATGAACCCTACTTAAAGAGAGTATCTTATCGTATTGATACAAATCACGGTTAAATCTGCAGTAAATCCCACCTACCGGTAAGTATATTCTAAATTTCTGAGTATACAATAAATTTTCACAATTATTTCATCATTTTACTTAACTGCCCAAGCATTTTGGAAAACCGCAGACAATTTTTTAGGAGATAAACAAATCTCTTCTACCAATTTTTGACCGACTTCAACAGTTTGAAGATTATTTCAAGTTAAGATCAAAATATTGAAGTAAAAAGTAGTCAAAATGTTGTTTTCTTTGAACATTACTTAACTGCTAACTTTGTGACTGATCTACTTAAATGATTGTGTACATGATAAATATGTTTCTATATTTTTACAATTGTATTATACAATAATATGTATAAGTAGTTTTATATAAGGTCTGCTAAATAGGATTTGATGAATGGTATCTCAAGGAATGATTTGAGTGGCTGGTCCATGTTTGTAAATTATTTGATTTTCTATGGGGAAGAAACTGTGAGGCAAAACCTAGAAAAAGTGCATTTGATAAAAATGATGTAAAACGCCATAGTTTAAGCTGTGCAATGAACCTTCTACAATGATTTCTATAAAATGATTAAATCGAAACTGAGCCAAAAGCAAAATGCATGAAATTCTGGTGATTTCAAAATTCAAAAAGAAAATCATTAAAACTGATGGATTATGCTCCCCAAAAACATCACCTAGACTGGAATAATGTGTGGCCTCAATGTGACCTTGACCTTGGTCATACAGACCCAATAGTGATATGCAACACATGACTGATCACGCTAACTTCAATGAGTCTGAGGTTATGGCCCAGATAATGTATGTCACCTGTGGCCTCAATGTGACCTTGACCTTAGGCATACAGACCCAATAGTGGTATGCAACACATGACTGATCACGCTAACTTCAATGAGTCTGAGGTTATGGCCCAGATAATGTATTTCACCTGTGGCCTCAATGTGACCTTGACCTTGGGCATACAGACCCAATAGTGATATGCAGCACATTGCCTTGCCATCCTACATAACAATGCCCCTACAATTTGACTGATCACGCTATCTTCAATGAATCTGAAGTTATGGCCCAGACAATGTATTTCACCTTTGACCTCAATGTGACCCAATTGTAGTTTGTGACACACCCTCTTATCGTCCTACATTTATCCCTAAAATTTCATAAAGCAAATTTCAGGCGATCAGAAGCTATGATATGGACAAGGAATTGGCCTTTTGACCACAATATGACTTTGACCTTTGGAGTAGAGACCCAATCGGTATGCAACACATCACTTTGCCATCCTTCATTCAAAAAACCCTATCCCAGCTTGCCAAGTTCCTTTAAAAACCTTGTATTTTTCAGCAGTTTTCCCATTATCAGACCCCCCTCAGGCCCATCTTCCAGAATAGGACCTGGGTGTGTCGACACTGAAAATCCATGTATACATATAATTTACACTAACAAACCAATTTTATGTAAAATATAAGTCTTTGTGAATTTGGCATCAAAGATTTACATATTCAAAATAACACAAAATTAAACCAATTCTCAATTTTTAAGAAACAATTTAAATGATTGAGTAACAATTGATCCTTAAATCATATGCTATGCTTTAATTTATCATTGTTACAAATAATACATTTGTTTTGTATAATATAGAGAAGTCTATAGGAAATGCATGGTACGACATACACAGTATTATAAACAGTATAGATGTAGCATGCTATTAAAATGTATGGAGCCAGATTGTCTATAAAACGGCCAGAACAATTACTTAATTAACATTCACGGTGCAACGATGATGTCACTAGATCTAAGAGCATGCTTTAGTGACATTCCAACATGCTTTAGTGTTTCACGACATCACAGGAGAGACTAGTCAATCAATAATTTGAAATAACTGAAAACTAGGATAATTCTACCATAATCAGAACGTAATCTGTTACCATTGAACTGAACAGGACAACCTGACCTTGAGACAATTGTATGACCTTGTTATGACCCCATTAATTAAATATCATTTAAGGCTATAAGTGGCTAATGTAAATGTTTATATATATGTCAACAGGAAACAAAACTGAAGCCAACATATAAGAAATGTTATTCACTCTACAACTTTCATTTAACTCGAGTAAACAGGAAATTTAAGATGACTGTACAACTGATGATTAAATCTGATGAGAGGACACTAACCACAGGCTATTTACCCACACACTCCTTAACCCTTTCACCACTGTAGACCATAATGGACTAATCCATATCAATGCATGGCAGAGTCTACTAAAGTTACATAGGGGTGAAAGGGTTAATGTAGGAGGCTAAAACTGGACAGTGTATTATTATCTTGACCGCTCCTCTACCAGGGTGGTGATGACTGACACTGTTAATGACGTCCAAGGGGTGTAGATTTGTCCCATAAATTGTATGGTCCTCATATCAAGATAACTGATCTCCTTCCACTAATTTTGAAGTCACCACTTTGTGAGAGATAATCTAAGAGTATGAACTAGAAATGGACTGTGCCTTAGGGCTTCATATATATTTCAAGATTAGTTAATTGTGGTATCAACTCACTCCTGAACAATTATCACTAGAAACATCTACCAATGAAACAACTCAGTTTTTGTGAATAGAAGTGCCAAATAGATCCACGAGGTGAGATGTACTTACCGTAATCAAAAAACTATGTAGCGAAAGATTGGAAAGGATTTCACGATGGCATGCAATGGGCATTCTGAAGTGTTTGGAGTATTACCTAGAACCCAAGTTATGTCCAGTCATAACTTGCTTGTTGAATTATCTTATCTGAGATTATTGCCTTTTCTTTCGAAAGTATTACACTGTTGAATAAATTATCAAGAGCTTGTCCATTGAGAGTCATTAATTGAATTAATAAGAGGTTCCTTGATTGGACAACAGTTTGTAAGGAGTTCTTTGATTGGTGAAACAGTCTGTAGATTGAAAGGTTGGCCATTAAAGTGCCTGTAACAGTGGTCACAATTTATTGTGCTGAAAGTATGGAGGTAAAAACTGTATTTACCACAAATCTCACCAATCTACAATTGTCAGATTTACATCATCAACAGGTTAGCAAAGATCAGATACGGAGGAGAATGTCCTGATCAGATCACAGAAGTTTGATGTAATGTGTTAACAGGTCTCAGGGATACACATGCTTTAATCTTTGTAATTGTTAATTTACATGAGGGATTCAGTTTCATGAATTTTGTAATTACATAATAATTAGAAAACTCATAATACCTTGTAAATGTTTTGAATATTTGGAAAGAATCATGAAATGTTACACACTGTTAATACTTGAATGAAGGTTGTAGATTGATGTATATTTATAATTAAAAACATAATTCTCATACCCACAGTCTTATAAATTGCACAAAAGACAGTAAAAATGTTTTATACCTCTAATTCAAATTTAAAACATTTCAAAATGATGCGTGGATACCAATTCACAATTTTTATAATCAAGAAAAAAATAGAAGCCATAAAATAAGAACCTCGGTTTGAAATCTGGATCCACCACTGTACCACAATATATAGATAATATCATGTTAAGATAAAAAATACTTTTATACAACATATATCGAACATACTTTGTGAAACACAGACATAACAGCATGCCGTTGTGGAGATATATGATGGTATAACCACGACACAATGGAGTACAAGCCATTCCCCATACAACATACAATACTGGCCTCTCCTCCAACATGTCTTCCCATATATTACTGCTCTTAACTGCTTTAGCATTACTGTCTTTTATCATTTACCATTTAATTTCTTTATTAATTCAATGAAATATTCACTCACACAAAAGTGTACATAAAGAAAATACACACATTTCATAAAGTTTTAATTATAATTTTGAAAACAAAAATTAGTGACAATTTAATTAAGCATTATAAAATTTAGAAGTACACCATACATTAATAACACAGATTACAAAACTAAAGTTATAAGCTGAACTGATATTGATTATAGTTCTTGTTAAAACAGAGTTGGATTGTTGAATGTGTCTGTTATATGAAATTAAGTTTGGACTGGTATATGATGATTAATTGATAACATTTAAAATAGTCTTCTTTACATTTTTTTTTTTTTTTTTTATCTTTTGACATATGTCAAGGTCAACCAACATGTGTTAGTGTTGTGTAACCATTTGTTCTTAAGTAATATTCAGACAAGGAAATGCTTTATTTTAGTAAGTGATCTTGACCTTTGAAAACAAATGCCTAATACTGATAATTATGTTTAATTTGTTCCTTCCAGCTAGGACAAACAACGTAACAAGTCTGATATCTGTGCAATTATTCGTTCTGAACTTACGATCTGGATAAAAAAAATATATTTATATTGACAGTGACCTCAACCTTGACCTTTGACCAAAAACAGAATATCAATAGAGTTCTGCTTCTTTCCTATGGCAACCAACTTACCAAGTCTGAGCTTTGTTAAATAAGTTGTTCTGAAGTTAGCATCCTTAGAGTAGCTATGTTAAATGTACGGACAGATAGAAAAACAGATTGACAGACATCTGGTATGACTGAAACAATGCATCAATTCCTTTCCAGAGGAAAACAATGCAAAAACTGCATAGAAAATATAACTTATATTATTAGTTTTACATTGGAGTTAAAGAATCCATAACCAAATACTGCAGGGGTTGTTTTTTTTATCTCAATTTCGTTGTACAATGAATCCTCAGCAATTCAGACTTTTGGTGATGATTACTTTTTCAAGAAAAAAAATGAAATAACACAAGAAGGAAATATCAATTTTCCTGACTGATACAACAGGTGAGTTGTGTATTAGAGAAGTCATTCTGGAACTGTATACCAGCACATAGACATAAGTTAGTCTCGGTTGGTGAGGCTTCATTGTATGTAATTATGAAACTAATTTCAACACGCATATATATATCAAATAAGAACCATATTTATTCATTAAACAGCCCTTTCCTAATAAATAACCATAACAAAAAAATATAAAAAAAATACCCATAATGCACTGGTACCAATTCTTATACAATATTTTGTAAATAAAAAAAAGTAGAATTCTATTTATTCCTTCATTAGAAAAATGTAGAGACTCTGAGGGAGTTTAATTGAATAAATATGGTAAATTGTATAAAAATGTAAAAGATATGATGTTGATGTAAGCAGCAGCAGAGAGATATGGGAGGACAGGCTGGTCCAGAGGTATTAGTGAAGGCCTCACCTGTTGGTGATCTCCATTTTTTGGTTTATTAAGGGTGCCTTGATACTCAGTATGGACCTGGTATAACCAAACACTCACAGTCAACACAACTCCAACCCAGTATATAGTCTTATAGGCGAGTTCATTAAGAAATCCATTGGGGACAAAACTTGTATCTAACCTGATAAATGGTTTGATAGGCCCTTTTACATTTTGGCAGTATTCTATGTTTCAGAACACTTGAGCAAACTCGCCAAGTCTCCCTATTTAGAGGGAGACTCCTGAGTTTAGACCCTGAAAGCGTTTTTTTTTATTCTTTGGGGGTATGTCCACACATTTTTTAAATTTTGAGCACATGAAATCTCCTCCGCTGAAATTTCAAAATGTTGGCAAGTATGATTTAGAAATAGATTTCATTGCTTTGATCTTTAGTACCACTGATGTGTCCTAAATGGGCGAAAAGACCATTTGGTGTATTAAAATATCTATTTTGGATTTCTTCATCAATTTACTAAATTTCCAAACAGGCACTCCTTTACGATGTATTTCCCGTTAATATTTTAGAGCACAGCACACTCCAACTCAATATATAGTCCTTTATCTATAAAGTACACTGGCTATGAATCAGGACACTGTTCTGTTGTCTATTAGACAATATATGTTTGTTAATTGTTCTAGACGCTAAATTACATAATGAATCCATGAAAAACTAGAACTGTAAGCCACAGGCACAATAATACCCCTCGCTTGACCATTGAAGTTTTTTTTGTCTGGGTGGGGTGAGAATTACTAGTTATTGCTAAAACAGGGTCTAGTAAATTGGCCAGCTGCATGAATGCACGGTAGTCAAGACGTAAGAGACAAACCAATTAGGCGCTGGACAATGGGGTTTAGGTGGGGCTGGGGATCAACCTCTATTTTTAGATCAGCATATCTTACCGGTCAGTAGGAGTAGCCTGGACACACTGCATGTTTTCGTGGTCAATGACCCCCTTAGCTGTTCCACTCTACAATACAAACAGAACGACTACAGTAGAGTTTTACACAATAACCTGTACATGTCAGCTTTCTATGTAAAAAAGATATCTCATAAGTCATATATGCTATGATAGACACAGTGAAACCCGTCAAATCGTACCATTCAGTATTCTGATATTGTTGTCTAAAATAACAGGGTACATGTATAATGTTATGTTTTAAAATTATGAAAACAACCAAATACACTGTACAATCTATGTATTTTGGCATTTTGTATAATCAAACTAGTGTTCAAATCACAGATGTATCGTTTTATTATGTATGTATTGCACTTGTCTGAGAGACACATGAATATCCCCTTCCCCCAAATATCATTACGTTCCTCTCAGGTGAAGGGAATACTCATGTTTTCTTCACAGAAGGGCAATAAATATTGATACAAAAAAAAGGAGAATCACAAAGATGAAATAACTGTATATTCACATATGTAAGATTTATCTATAAATAAATATGTATAATTGTATTTCTGCCGTGGGTATCACCTACCTTTTCATTAGTGAAGTAGCGCATACAGCCATGCTCCAATACACAAAACCTCTTCAGGAAATCTGAAAATAGAAAATCCCTCATTTTTTATTTGGAAAACAAAGACATAACAAATGAAGGTCCATGTGACCTACAGTAGATTGCAATGTACACTTACTTTGGGTATTGTTGGTACACTTCAAGTTAAGTCAATTTTTAAGATTTACCTCTTTTCCCCCCAATTAGGCCCATGCACTCAACCCTCTGCTCTGTAGATGCCTGGTTCAGAAACTGCTCTTTTGTTTATACAATATTGAGTCCTTTTGGTCCAATGAAGCTTTGGCCAAGTTTGGTTTCAAACTGATAATCTATGCTGAAGGAGTAGGTTTTAAAAGAAAAAGTTGATGGCCATCAAACTAATTTTATAGACAAAGTATTTTAATGACATGCCCTTTGACCCCTTTTCATGACCCTTGCCCTTTGGAGTAAGGACCAGAGACTTTTACATCTGTGAAGTTTTATAAGTAAATCTTGAGGCAATCAGTTTAATGAGCTAAACAAGCTATTATTATAGAAACATATATCAACACCCCACCACAAGACAAGACTGATAACGTCGGGGGGGGGTCTAAGTTCTATATGGTGTAGGATATGTATAAGATAATTTCTAAATAATGAGAACCAGGAAATTGTTACAGGATATACTAACCTTTCTTATCACTGCCAGTCTTAAGCAGAAAGCCTTGTGTGCGGACATCAGACCTGATTTTTGACTCCCTAGCCTGATAAAGAGAAATAGAATTACCTACAAATGTCATTATCAGGCTTCAGACTACTGTCCATACCAATAGGAATGCGCAGGAAACAGCATGATTATAACTATGTTAAATATGTGTTCATGAATTTATACCTCAATCTTTATTGGAGTAACATTGCGCATCATCTAAACGACATTTATTTTTGTAACCAAAATCTGAAAATGGTTAATCTTAATGGGTATCAAACAGATCAAGACTCGTCTCTGTCAATCAAACACCAAACCTCTGTTACACAGACAGTATGTGTCCATAAAATAAACTGGTGTTTTAAATTGAAATGATTATTTTTTATTTTTAAGTCTTATATTATGACAAGTACAACGTGGCCTTAATTATGACAAGTACAATGTGCCCTTAATGGGTTAACACATTATAACTGTTTGTACCTACCTTATCTGGTTCCTCACACAGCCGAGCTGCTGCTACTGAAAAAGTACAGCAACATCAAAACTGTATATTTTAACATGACAGGATATTTTTCTTACAGATTCAGTAATCAGTTTGATATGTTTGACAATTAGTTAAGCAAGAACAGGAACCTTTCCTTTACCAGGCATCAATACAAAATGTATTATATATGAGTTGAGTACAACAAGAGGTCCAAGGGGCCTTAATGCTCATGTGTTTCATGGCCAAATCAAATAGCAAAGGACCAATCAGAAAATATCAGCACTTCTTATTGATCAGAACAATGTACTGATAATTTCAACTAGCTTTAGGCAAAATCTCCTTATTAGAACTTGATTTTAACGATTTTCCAAACAGTAAAAATAGAGATTTACAACTACCTCTAATCAGTTCCATCCAATTTCAGCATAAATCAGTAGAACTCAAAGTTTAAGTTCCAGAAGGCATTAGTGGCAGCCACATTGAATACTACACTGAACATCAATCGACTCCATTTTATTTCAGATAAAACAGTTCAATAGAATTTAAGTTCAAAATAGATTATCAAATGGCTGTCATTTTAGCCATATTGGATTTCAAATCAGCTTGAAATGGTCTGGATCACGCACTGATCATTCCCACTTTGTTTCAGATTTAACAGTTCTGTAGAATTTGTTGTAAAATGTAAACAGGTTAAGAGACAATGTATAGAATAAGTCACATGATTGTCCTGTGGGCAAAGCTAACACGGTCTACTCACAATCACCGCCATTCTGGTACAGCAGTTCCTGAAATCATAACGGGAGATGCAGGATAAAATTAATTGGATACATATTAGTTGGATTTCCAAATAAATAATCCAGAATATATTTATGAAACCAGATTTCGTTTTCAGTCAATTCTATCTTCTATCTGATGTGAATATCAGTAAGTGACAGAATATGTAATCAGTTTGAAGAAAGACTAATTATAAGTCTAGTTGTCTAATGAAGAATGGGCTGGGTGGGGGCTTGGGTGAATGAAGAATGAGCTGGGGGCTGGGATGAATAAAGAATGGGCTGATGGGGGAAGCAATAGGGTGAACTACAATAACCTTACCACAGCTAGCTGGTACCTAACACAAACTACTCACCATCTGCAATCTCTGACCAGCTGCCTTAGCTATGCTGAAGGCTGCAAAAAATAATATATATATATATTTAATTATTTTCTTTCAGATTATCTTTGATACTTTCATTTAAGGAATAAATATATCCGGTAATGTTGCCAGCTATAGTTTCAGCCATATGGCTGGGCAGTTTTAAGCCTCCTAGGTCTTGTTTGTCAAATACCCTAAACCTCATAACTGACAGGATCAACTGAAAACTTAGCGGTGACTTTAAATCCAGTATCTAAGTCATTACAACATTACATCATGAAGTCAACTAAATGAGTATTTTAGTCTGAAACTTGAAACCCAAGTTAAATTACAATTAACAGGTAATTCATCCCATACATTAAGTGCATTCTTAATCATGTACAGTCTGTCCAATTCCTACGTATCTTATCTCCATATGACAAATATATATACAAAGTCAAACAATACAGTCTGTATACTCAGGTGTAGGTCGTCTCTATACTCAGGTGTAGGTCGTCTCTATACTCAGGTGTAGGTCGTCTCTATACTCAGGTGTAGGTCGTCTCTATACTCA
>JAUMHH010216057.1:0-12449 GCA_032359455.1 Chlamys rubida | reverse complement strand
TAGGACTAGTAGTTAGCGCCTGATAAGGCAGCTCCTGCGAATTCCTCAAAAATTGTATATCCTAATTGTATTAATTGCATATCTATGTACTGTAAAGCGCTTTAGAGTGGCTTATGTTAGCTAGAAAGGGCGCTATATCAAATGTTGTATATTATTATTATTATTATTATGAATACGGACCAAGCTGATAGTCTCGTTGTATTATTATTGACCTTTCCATATCATATATATAAAATAAATGTTTGTAACGCCATGCAATGTTTTATGTTGGGCTATATTGTCGTTGCTACTTGTTATCGTTTCATATAAGACGATATAAGTTTTCCTACATTCTCATTTGTTAGCTAAAATACTTCGTCTCGCTCAATATCACTTTCTCGGGTTGAAATAACCCCATATTCACCTCAACAAAAGTCAATAACTGATACATATTACATGACACACATATTCATACATCCTTATTGGTTGGATCATAATCACGTGACGGTGATTAATGATATTGACTTAGTGTAACTATTTTTATAAACAGCAGATTATATATTGCCTTTTCAATGTCCGATAATATCCGATTGTTTAGGGTGCCCTATACGTATCGTCTGTTACGGTAATGCGGTCAGCCAATCAAGTCATTTCCTCTCCCCTCCGCTGAAAACAGGCAGAGGTGACTTTGCTAAGATCAGCAGATATAATTTTAGAAGTACATGTAACTTGTGTATTCCCAGAAAAGTTGAAGTCAGTTCCTGTCCATTGGGGCTGTTTGATGTAATACCAACCTCCCGTGTCTATGACGTATTTGGCTCCCGTTTCAGAACATTTGGCCCCCAGACGCCATAGTCCGACACCATCCGATATAAATGCGACGATCAAGTTTCTAATGCGCCAGTCATATCTCTTATTTTAAATCAAATTCCGTGAAATGAAGAAGCCGAAAACAGTTTTTTGGTTAATTGTTGATACGCATGTATAGATTTGGGGGTACACGTGCCAGCTGGGTCCGTGGGCTGCTGACCCCAGCGCCGTAGTGACATGTCTTATTCATCTCTAGCCTAGCATCACCTCGTACTGGCAACGAGTCAACTCCCAGTCGTGGTAGAACGTACTAGGCAGGCGGACAGTCGGCCGTTAACTTCACCCACGACTGTCTTATATAACGACCAATTGACACATCATCCAGCCAACCAAATAATTCCAACCAGGGACGCAAGTCTACAAAGGGGAAAGTTCTAGAAATGTTGCATTCAAATATGTGAATGATGTTTTGTTAGTAAAATCCTATCTGAAGGCTTAGTTTGTTCAGGAATTGAAAACTTATTTTGCGAGCTTTCGAAAACGTCTGATTCCTTTGTCAAGCAAAGAGTGCAAATGACCGGGGTCTCGACTCTTAACCGCTAAAAACAACTCACTAAGCATCAGTGTTCCGAATCAGTAAAGTCAGCTGTCAAAAACCATAGAGACATTTCGCCCAACTGCACTCTAATGCTGCAGGCAGTCAGGGAGACGGGGAACATGTTTACCCATCCCGCCCCTTATTGGATGTTAAAATGGGGTCCTAAAGATGACTCAGTTGGTGGCCCCCTTCATCTCTGTTCATCAAATCCCCTTCCCTCCTTGCCCAGATGGATTCTCTGTATAGCCCCACTTTCCAGTTGTCCTCTCTTTCAGGCACTTTCGAATTGTCCTGTCTATGATGTGGTTGTGTGTGTTAGCATGGTCTGTAAATGGCTGAGATATGGTATTGTTTCTCCGATGACTCCCTTGTATTTCTAGTGTAGGATTTACTGTTTCATGGCTTCAACGTGTTTCTGATGTTCTTTTAGGCGTGTCCCAAATTTCCGTACAGTTTCCCCGATGTATGTAAGATTGCAGCTGTTACATGGAATTTGGTAAACCATCCTTTTTGTCTTCCTTCGTCGATTTGCTTTCGGAAGAACTGATAGCTGCTTGATGGTATTGTGTGGTCGCATGGGCGTGCACTTGTGATGTTTGTGCAAAACTCTTTAAAGTGCTTCAACGACCTCTTAGAGTTGTCCGTGCGTTTAATATCGGTATCAAAACAGTTGAAGAAGATGATTTTGGGATATTACAAGGTTTTAGTTCCCCTCGACCAAACCAATTTCTCTCTGCTTTCCTTCGGAAATTCTTTGTAGAACTTCCAGCTTTGAGACATAGAAACAAAACAAAAAAACGAAAAGGTATACATTTGGGAAATTTTAGCATTTTAAGCAAACGATACCTTTATATGGACCAAAACATCTTTTAATGCAATGATAAACGAACAAAAAATATTTGCTAAATACAAATGAAAAAAAGGTAATAGAAAATGTTAGTGATTACCATGAACAGAATTTACATTGGAGAAACATCAGTTTTCTTGAGTAGGTATTGATTTCAATTTGGACTTGCATCAAATTGCTAAAATGAATTGGACATTTTTTTTTAATTTGAAACATGTGTAACAATGAATGATTATTATACCAATTCGAAAACAAAATCACGTCTTCTGAAATTGTGTTGTCCATAACATTATAAAAGATGTATGAAATGTACATTCCGACCCCACGACTATTCAAATGTTACCGGCCCATACCCCAGTCATACCTTTTAGTTTAAACATATTTTTGTCAGCGTTATTTGTTATATATATATCAAAATTCAAATGAGAAGAAAAATAGGATTAAATATTTGATTTTAAAGATGAGGCGTTGGAAAAGATCTCAACAATATTTATATATTAACTTACAACACCATATTACCGTTTTCACAACGTGGAACTATTCAGCATAACCATACAACAAACGCTGATTTGGTGAATAGATAGAGCACACCTTCCAGGAATGAACACTTTTCTTAAACATGTTTAAATTTTTAATAGACACTTTCTTTTTCTCATATACACTTAATAATTCCATAGGTAAACACAAATGTTTGGTGAATACATCCAGAGGGAAAATCATCCCTAAGCAATGACATACTTCATAACTCTTGTATTAAAACAGCATATCTTTACAAATCGAGAAACACCCTAGGTACATTATCCATATATATACGCACTTACTAATCTAATAAGATAATATTATTATATCAAGAGATATTCATTGCAATTTTCAAAGATTATATTTAAAAACAAAATAACAAAATCGAATGGAAAACATTTCTAAACTTTGTTGACATTTCCTAAATATTGGCAATTTTACATATTTATGCCCAAAATCTATCAAACTATTACTTTATTTTCATGTCGGTAAATGAACCCTACAATAAAACATAAAATACATGACAAACGTGATGGCGTTTATTGACATTCTCAGTACAGCTTTGTAACATTATTTAGGGCCTTCAACAGTCTCGTTAGAGTCGCCACTTGGTACTGTATCCTATATATCAAGGTTTTCACGCTGTAAAGCTATGGTCGTCATCCTGACCTGATTACTATACGTTTATCTTTCAGGTTATTTACTTATCTAATGTTCCTTAGATCGTTACTGGCCTATAGACATGACGGGCACCACATGTGGTGTAGGAAACCGTTACCCTATCTAAGTTTCGCCTCCACTTCATGTTGTCTTCCCTTTTGTGTTGATGATCCATCAGCTCCTACTGTAGATTTTCGTTTCGACTACATATTTTGATTTTCTGTAGTAACGCAGGTTTGATATATCCCTTTTCTTGTATAGGTGGCGGCATTGAAAAGGCTGACGTGTATCTGCTACATCAATGACATTGCCACAGATAATTCCTTTGGCAACCTTTCTTACTTCCGTGTTTCTATCGGCACACCCACCTTCCATTATCCATTCTGCATCTGTGTGCCTTAGTATGTCCTTACTGTGTTGATGGACCTTTCATACTCAAAACAAAAGAGTATACTTGTCACATATGCTTTTGACGGATTTACATAATGTGTAACGTTTGGGGCTGAAATATTCTATCAAGACACATTTCCCTTCGAAATCTGCTTGATATTCACTATGTATTTTTGCTGACGCACATGCACTTTATATATTTCCTCAAACGAGCTTGGAGTAGAACACAGTTTGGAAGCATATGGCTTCCTCGATGACATGTTATTATGTATTATAGCCACCTACAGGGTAGGCTCCTGTACACACTGTTATTATAGTCGTGATTTATGCAAGATTATATTTCATAGTAAGAAGTGGTGAGCCGTGCACGATAACTTCATTGTACCAATTGTTAGTTTAATGTAAAATTGGGGAAATTGGCAGCAGAGCTGTCGGCGATGTGCTTGTCCCCCAAAGACTACTATCATCATCCGTTAGAAACGGTTTTTCTTATATCAATAGATCATGTTCTGTACTTCCGTATACAGCTAGGATGATTATACCTTTACCAGGACGTTTACATGTTCCGTCTGCAGTATCGTCACGGAATCATATTATGATTTCCAATATTCCGGTCCGCCTTGCCTGAGATATGCTGTGCCACATCACCCCCTGACTATGGTAATTCAATACTGGATCACAAAGTCTAAGATATTCTATTAACCAATATATAATAGTGGAGGGCAATGGTAAGATATGGTCAAGTGGTCGTACAGTCTAAGTACAGAGAATTGAGTTCACATATCAATGTGTGTTATGAGTGCAATGGTCGTGAGGTCTAGAGCTTTGGGCAGCGGTGTATGTTACGGGTCCAAAGGCCGTTCGGTCTAAGGTACAGATCAATGAGACCACATGGTAAAAATGTGTGTTACGGGTCCAATCGCCGTGAGGTCTAGAGCTTTAGGCAGCTGTGTATGTTACGGGTCTAGAAGGCCATACGGTCTTGAGTATAAGGTCAATGCGAACACACGTTATCAATGAGTGTTACGGGTCCACAGGCCGTACGGTCTGGAGTAAAAACCAATGCGATCACACGACATCAGCCCTGATCCGCCCTGAAGTCTGAAGTTTGTCCGACCCGATCGGCCACGAGGTAAACACATTTCCCGACCCGATCGACCTTGAGGTCTAGATCTAGACCGTTTGTCCGACCCGATAGGCCGTGAGGTCTACACCGTTTGTCCGACAAGATAGCCGTGAGGTCTACACCGTTTGTCCGACAAGATATGCCGTGAGGTCCATACCTTTTGACCGACCCGATCGGCCACGAAGTCTACATATTTTCCGACCCGATCAGCCGTGAGGTCTACACCGTTTGTTAGACCCGATAGGCCGTGATGTCTACACCGTTTGTCCAACCCAAACGGCCGTTTGGTCTAGACCTTCTTTCCGACCCGATCGGCCGTGAGGTCTACACAGTTTGGCCAACCCGAACGTCCGTGAAGTCTAGACCTTTTGTCCAACCCGATCAGCCGTGAAGTCTACACCGTTTGTCCGACCCGATAATTTATCTCAGGACAACCTTAGTAGAAGTATCACTTTTAACGTCTCGATTTGTGCTACATGTTTGCATGTGAAATAATATCATATCTGGAATAGCATCAGTGCTCGCCACTGTTCTTTAACAGTAATATAATGTCCATCAGCGGATGTCAGCTATAATAGCTGTGAGTGTAAGGAGACGCCCATGTCGTGTTGTATCTGCGCGTGCCGGCACGTGCACTGCTAGTGTTACGACCATCACCCGATATTAGCATTTGTTGTGTCTTCATTTCGTTAAAACGATTATTGCCGTCAAGTGAAGCCCAGGGGAATCATCGATATGGGGCTGTGTTGTTACTGCCATACGTCTTCTCCATGTCAATTACGTCATCGGGGAACTTAACAATCAGCAACGTTCTGCTGCAATTATCTTTCGGAAACTAGGTTGACACATCAGTCAATTTCTATTATTTGTGTATGAAGTCGACTTCACCTGATTACCACTTACTTGTGCTGAAAGCAGGTCGACTTTTCAACCTTGTGTAACAGTTTCCAACTTGCGGTAGCGGTGTGATCCATTTGGAAGTATTTATAAAATACATCAACACGACATCCATATCGATTCTTATTTTGCTTTCATTTCGACGAGGTTACTTAAGAAACACCTAACCCGTGACACGAGAAACGTGCGTTATCTACGGGATGTCTTAAAAGCCACAGGTTCAGCACTGTTTACACGTATTTTAGCTTGATGATGAAGAGATGATGCTGCACACATGTATGGATAATCTGCGTGTTGTTCTGGTCGACGAGTTTATCAGCACCGCAGATATTATTGACATGCTATATATTATATTCCAGAAATATTTCTCATCAACAACATTGTAAGACGTCTAAAGCTTGTAGTTTGGGAGTTGTAAGTCCAATAATGTAATATACTACCTTAACCACGACACATCATCATCATCTATTGTTTTCCTCGTTTACTTTCGCTGTAACAAGGGCGTATAACAAAGACACAGTGACACGAAGTATATGGCTGGTCCAACGGGATGTAGCTTACGTAGTTTTACGATCCACAGTTTTAGTTTGGGTTGGTGTTTGATGTTCCCACGTGGGGTTTAAGTTGATGAAAAATGATCAGTAGACAGCAAGCAAAATAAACACTTTTCCGCACAATATGCCCTTGGCATCCGTTGAGGACTATATATAACGCCGTGTTTTGAACATCACACGGTTTCTGTCTTCCTTCTTGTCATTAAGGTTGGGCAAGCCATTGAGGGAACAACATTTCACTTCGTTATTTCACCTCGTGTTCGACTGAGTTGTCACTTGAACTACATATATTTAAACTCATAGAGCAAAACAAATACGGTTTTCAACAGGTAGTAACCCATCTCTGTGGACAAGCATTGGACGTGCAGACTTTTTGTTTTCGTACAATTAAACGACATTCTGTTGGTGAATTATGTTGACATTATTTCAAATAATAGTTGCATGTTATTGTTTCCTTAAAGTGGTATAGCGGCAGCTAGAGTGGAGAAGTAAGCCAGACAAGGTTAATCCCCGAGCTTGTTATAGCTGTCACACTGACGGCCTTTCGTGTCTACACTCCGTATCCAAACGTTTGTCTAGTGACATTCAGGCCTGGATTGGAACTTTCTCTGATGGCGCTCATAGCAGGCAGGCTGTACAAAAACACAGGTGGCAGGACGTCTATTTTTGACGTTAGAACTTACGAATTGATTCAGCCCAGGTCAGATAGTATGACCTGATCAGAGTTAAAAGATATTTTTTCAACAGGTCGTGAAATGCTTTTAAGAAGAGGGCATTCACGCAGATTTGTTTGAGGATTTACATTTCAAAGAATGGTTTGGTTATATTCTATTCTATTGAAAAAGTCAGCTGCTTTTTTCCTTTCCTTCACCTTAAATAATTGCCAATAATCAATATAATTCATAACAAACGAGCAGAACGCTACAGCTGGGATAGTCTTCACTCTCGTCAATATGATAATTGTAACAATAAATTTGTTTTGTTTTGTTTTCATTGTTTATTTATATATATATATTTTCATTTTCCTTGTATCTAGTAAAGATAACTTATTCATTCGTTGGTTGATAATCTCATTCACCCATCCTTTCATTTAGGTATATATTTTGTTTATTTTTTTCCCTTCATATACATTTGTTATATACATCAAATTAAGGTCCATATAGGGAATGATACTTATCATCTTGGTGACCTACATACTTAGATCCTTGGTGATCTACATACTTAGATCCATGGTGACCTTTATACTTAGATCCTTGGTGACCTATATACTTATATCCTTGGTGACCTACATACTTAGATCCTTGGTGACCTACATACTTAGATCCTTGGTGACCTACATACTTAGATCCTTGGTGACCTATATACTTAGATCCTTAGTGACCTCATACTAAGATCCTTAGTGACCTCATACTGAGATCCTTGGTGACCTTCATACTTAGATCCTTGGTGACCTACATACTTAGAGCCTTGGTGACCTACATACTTAGATCCTTGGTGACCTACATACTTAGATCCATGGTGATCTACATACTTAGATCCATGGTGATCTACATACTTAGATCCATGGTGACCTCATACTTAGATCCTTGGTGACCTATATACTAATATCCTTTGTGACCTCATACTAAGATCCTTCGTGACCTGCATACTTAGATCCTTAGTGACCTCATACTTAGATCCTTGGTGACCCATATACTTATATCCTTTGTGTCTTCATACTTAGATTCTTTGTGACCTACATACTTAGATCCTTGGTTACCTACATACTTAGACCCTTGGTGACCTACCTACTTAGATTCTTTGTGACCTACATACTTAGATCCTTGGTGACCTACAGACTGAGATCTTTGGTTACCTATATACTTAGATATTATGTGACCTTCAAACTTAGATCCTTGGTGACCTATATACTTAGATCATTCGTGATCTTCAAACTTAGATCCTTGGTGACCCGTATACTTAGATCTTTTGTGACCTTCAAACTTTTATCCTTGGTGACCCGTATACTTAGATCTTTTGTGACCTTCAAACTTATTTCATTGGTGACCTAAATAGTTATATCTTTGGTGGCTCACATTCTTAAACCTTTGGTGACCTGCATATAGAACGTTGGTGATCTATATACTTGGATGTTTGGTGACCTACATACTTAAATCTTTGGTGACCTACATACTTAGATTGTTGGTGACCTGCAGACTTTCCTTGATTTGACAGTATATGTAATGACGGTTACTACATGTGTCATATAATAATTTAACCCTTACGTAGCAGCTGGTTTCGCATTACATTTGGGTTCAAGCTGTCCCTAATTTGTATTTTGACATCTCCTTCATTTTTGTTATCGACAGTGAACTTAGACGTTGTCCTTGTGTGTTCACACTGTGGTATAAGTTACGTGTTTTACTCGTTGACGTCACAGACGACGTGAACCGTTCGAACTGTGTGTAATGGTATTAATGACTGTTCAGCTGTAGAACTGTTTATTCCTAGTCATAGCTATACCGTTTTTTGAGGATTTCCTGGTGTTCCTAGGGTCCGTTTCCTAGTGTCCCGTGACTTCATTAGCCGTCCAATTCCATGCATTGAAGCAATTTCATGATTGCTTTGAAAATAATTTATAATGCAATACCATAAAATTGTACATGCATGGTCTTGTTCGATTTTTAAAAAAAGTGGAAAACTTGTTCGTTTAGTGTGTACAGATGCTTATTGTGCAATACATATGCATCCATGGTACTTAAATCACACGCTTCGATAATCTCAAGGCAAGAACAATAAACTACGCATCATTGACCACGCGTGCCAATCCACGGGTACTAAACAGAACCATTCCAATACTTAAAAAGACTCCGGCATTTTACATCCTAGGTGTTAATGAATGAAATTATCTGTCGGTGATATATGTCATTGTTGCTAAGGAGGCCAACACATATTTAATCTTTATCTCCCACGCTAATCGTCAATTGAGCATTTCTAGTTTTAACATGGACGTTATAGATACTAAGACAATTGATGTACATTAGTATCGTTTTTATACAAACATTCGGAAGGAATGCAGAATCGTTAATATGTTGTTTTCTGCTTTCATTGTTAGTTTGGCCTCGACACAACAAACCAAATCCTCTTGATCTATTGACCTCGAAATATTGATATAATTTCATTGACATGAATGAGTTAAACAACTGAAACAGGGTCGCACGTGCCTTTCGTTTTTTTTCCACATAAAACACCCCATACCAGACAATCAAGATCCATCAGCTAGTTTAATGGTGGACAGAACGGGACTTGTTCTGACTCGTACGAAGAAACACCTCGAGAATGGAGAAGTTTCCTGTGATTCGATTGACCACATGAAACGTTTCATTGCAAAGCGATTGTCTTTGGTCGGCACACTAGGCTTGTCATGTGGGTTAAGTATTTAACCTGGATAGACGATTGTCTCGCGTGTTTATCGAAGGTCAATGTCCCATTGTCCTGCACTAGTTTAACAGATAATACCTTTTAAGCGATAAGGTACATGGGGGTCTGGTCTAACAACAGGAGCACTTCATTATATCTGATATGTCAGGGATAGATATGTCGTAGCAAAAAAAGAAAATACAGGAAATCTAAGTACGGAATGATCTTGCTATAAAATACACGATCGCCGTTGTGGCGCCTTGCCTGGAAATGTTAGCGGTGGCATTTGTAGAGCTATACAAGCCACCCACACAGACTGAGCGCGGCACCTCGTGTCTTCGTAACAACTTATTTACCGGAATTGGTATGTTTACTGCAGTAACATTAAAACGAAACAAGAAATGCTGTTATTTATCACTTCACATGCTGACACGTCGAATGTTTTTTAATTTAGCCCGATTATTTCTGAATGGACAAATCGATCATCTATAACCTTTGTGTTTACATGCCAGCACAGTGTTTGTTTTGCATTTTTTGTCTTTACTTGATGAATACTATTGTTGACATATGTTGCCAATATAAACAAATCTTTCCTTGCAATCATATGAAAAGATCGGTCATAACGCTAGGACTAAAGGAATTGTTACATCATTTCGGCAGTGATGTCAGCTCATATTTATATATTTTTTAATGCAACGCTTGATGATAAGCTTCAAATAACGTTGTATCTGCATTTAAAAAAACCAATACAATGTCCATGATTGTTTAGTACCTTTCCATCAATATCGTTTAATTGCAACACACACACAACCACAGAAATTGTCAGAGTTCATGTTTAGTTCCATGTCCATGACTTATGTTTAAATGGTAGAGATATTGTCGGAACAGTAATTATTTGGCATTACATTTAAATATATCATTAACTTTGAGTGTCTTCAGATGAAAAAAAAGAGTTTTTGTTTGTTTGTATTATCTGTGAGTACCACATGTAATAATCAAATACAAAATATAAATATTTCTCATCACTTTCGGATAACATAAAATAAACATGAATAGTTATATTTCTAAGCACCATTTGAAAATATACACAAAAATAATCCCATTTATGATCATCACCGTACATTATTCCAAAACAATCATATTGTAAACCTCAGAAAAATAAACAAGAGTGAAAATATTTTTGGCCGGTCATTTGTATCCAAGCCTATACATATATTGTGTAGTGTTGAGGGTGACTGTCCGTCAGAATACGTAAAGGAAGACTGTCCGCCAGACATCTAAAGAGCAACACAAACGATTCTTTCAGCACACCTAGCTAAATGGATAAAGTGAAGTCAGACATAATTGACGTTCTGTTAAGATCATTGGGTCACTCTTCAAGCAACATCTGTACGAGACATCGAAAAGCGTATCGGTCTTTCCACAACAGAAACTATAGCGACCGACACTACAATGTCTATGTAATATATTTTTAATAGTCAAATGAGCCTAAACGAAAGACAGAATTTGAAAGAAATATTTTGACTGATTGTTTTTGCATGAGATTAAAAAATATATAACCTTCGTTTTATTCTACGTATACTATTTCACACCATGCCTGTTATATACATTTACAAGTGCATTTATCCCTCAACCTCATCAGTTCTGCCGATCTACAGTTTAACTAATTGAAACATAAATTAATTTCTTAATTTCATAATTATGGATATTTTTATAACAAATGAAAGGTCTACTAAACTCGTCCTTGGTTGAAATTATCTTTGAATTAAGATATCTTTTAATAATGAACGAATTTCGGATGGCAAAAAACTCATCTCATGTAGTCTGTTTTGCTTGATAACTAAATACTTTGACGAACATTACCGTCTTTAGTAATCGGACACAAACCATTTTCTTCAGGATCGTAGACATTTTTGTAATGTTCCGTCAAATGTTCACGATATCATGTTATCGCCATCAGAGACACATTTATCCATAAACACGCCAAATTGTATATCAGTAGATGCTGCACGCTCAGAAAATAATGTAAAAATAACTTTTGTAACAACTGTCATTATCCTCTTAAGTCATATTGATGGTTCAATATTTTTTCTGTGCAATTAATCTTATGAATCGTTTTTGCAAATCTATAGTGGATCTATGTTAGATTTGTTATACTTGTAATTTCTCAAACCCAATTAATACAAGCGCTAGATTTATCACTCTAAATTTGGTCCGAAGTATTATATTCATTCCTTTCTGTAGTCAAAATCGAATGAGAAAACTAATTTCCTAAGTTGGATATCCGTATATATCGTTAAATTAGTTATAGAAATACCCATCATTTTGGAAAACAAATCTTAAATGATGTTGAACTCAATTTAATATTTAACCAATTTCCTGGTAGAATGATTAAAATAACATGCCTGATATATGAAACAGATGTGACACGCGCGTCGTTGTATCTTGTATTGATGATGCAAGTAACGACTTCATATTGCAGTTTAGATTTTATAATTAGAGAAAACGTTTCATGTTGGAAATTTTGTGTCTATGTAGTTCATGAGTTTGTTTTAAATGGAATCCTGAACTAAGCAACATGGAACCTCCTTTCTACTATTCCGTCTTTGCGTATTGCAGAGTTATCTTCTCTTGTGAGCAGGTATTGATTGTTACGTCATTAGTTTGTGT
>JAUMHH010216035.1:0-10756 GCA_032359455.1 Chlamys rubida | reverse complement strand
TGAAAAATAACTTCTTTTCCTTGTTACTATTATCTCTTTGATCATATTGAAAAATAACTTCTTTTCCTTGTTACTATTATCTCTTTGATCATATTGAAAAATAACTTCTTTTCCTTGTTACTATGAGGAACCAGTTCTTATTTAACCACTCAGTGGTCTTGTTAAACGCATATAGTTTGGAATGATATTTCAGGGGACAAATTATGACATACCCTCCTTTTACCTCACGTAAAATGTACTGCAGCTTGGAATTCTAAATACCAAGCGTTCAAAAAAGATGTAGACTTGACAACGGAAAAGCTGAAACAGATACATGATAATCACCTTGAAAACTGGATGAAATTATATAAAAAAAATAATCTCCTGGAAGAGAGAAAAATATGTCCCGACAGACAATGTTGTTTTGTCGTTTGGAGGAATGCATGTTTCTCATAAACTGGAAAATATACCCAATCAAGATTATGGTAAAATCATGGAGTGTGATTCGGGGAGAATTATGGTGTTTGCTTAGGTCAGTAAATAATCTGTATTCCCACATTAAGGATCCAGGTAACTTGACTGGTTTTGTTAAAAGCTTTTGTACTAACAATATGTTTGTAAATACAATTGAAATGATGCACTTACATTACTGACATCATTACTTACCGTTATTACAACAGATGGTTAAACCAACTACAATTACATGTTAACCAATTACAATCAAAAGGACAAATTTTCAGTTCGAAAGTTTGAAACAAGAAGGTATATGAACCGTGATGTACTGACCAATAAAATTACCCAATTATAGTACATGTAGTATAGTGATAATATTGTTAAGCACTAGATTAATAAATTCTATTATTAATAATACAATATATCCATATCCATGGAAAAATCGTGTTCGGTTCCTTTGCATAAGTAAGGAAACCTTCAGTTGAGAATTATAGAGATATTTCTGGTATGGGTTGTTAAGTAAAACTTTTAAATGGAGATAAGGTGATTTTGTGTGCGATAAAGTGAGAAACATTTTATGAATGTTATTCAGTTTCAGGAAACACCTAAAGATATTTTATACGTTTTGCTTATTATTCTCTTCTGACAATAGAGAACGATAGACAGACAGAGATCAACGACAGATGCTGTGTCATTCTGTGTATCGCTAGGTCGTGTCATAAACATGTTCTTTCCTTATGTTCCAAACTAACATAATTATTGACGCCAATGTTTGATTATTTTAAATATTAATCTGCTGAAAAAAATGTGTAAAGGTTGAACTGGTATCTCAGTACCTTTGCTAAATATTTCTTGTTTCATTCTGGTAATACTTTACCGCCGCGAAAGAAATTAATTATCTCGTTGCAGCAGAAATTAACCTCTTGGCCTGGGTCTGATGTTGAGACACTAACCATTACCACGGCTGAGAAAGTCTACACTGTTAGCGAAGCAGTTTGTTTTACCAGTGTTATACAAAATTCACATCAATTTATTTCAATTACCGGTCCGTGATCGATCCGGATTTTAGAACAAAATGAAGACTAATCATTCCAGCAACGTCACAAGACTTTGCGTACATACAGGCTATAATGCGGATATATAGTCTAATTATCCCATGTGTGCACTGTTGATCCTAATGTTTATACAAACAGATCAATTACCGGCCACATGTCAGATTTTTATCGACTAGCATACCAAAGACCGGAAGTCACGTAACAACGGACAGATTGTCACGAAACAGCGGACTGGAAGTCACATAACAACCGGTGAACAATCGTTAATGGCAGACGCTTGTAATCATACAACAACAGACGGGTTATTACATAGCAACGGGCGTGTAGTCACCTAACAACAGAAAAACAGTCACGTGAAAACGGACCGGTAGTCACATAAAAAACGGACGGGTTATTACGTTATAACGGACTGGGAGTCACATAACAATGAATTGGAAGTCACATTACAACAAACGGAAGTCATATAAAACGGACCGGAACGCATGTAAAGCCGGACTGGAACTCACATAACAACGGACGAGTAATCACGTAGCAACGGAATGGGAGTCGCAAAACAACGGACCGTCACGTGACATCGACCGGTAGTGACACTAAAACAAACTGTTAGACACACAACACACAGCATATAGTCACATAATAACAGGCAGATTACAACATAACATTTAAAGACAAGTTAAATGATAACGGGTGAAGTAATCACATAACAACAAATGGAACGTTACACAACAACCCTGCCCCTACTTCACTATCCTAATGATATAAATCTACATGTCTGAAATCAAAGACAGGGGTACATAACTCTAGAATTACCTTAGACACTACCTTAGACACTTTCAGGGCCTAATCACATACCGATAATGTGTAACTGACGATGTACCTGAAAAGGGTTAATGCGCTTTCTGTATGCCCATTGTTTACGATGTATTACCTGGTCTGTTGAACCTTTTGATGACGTACTAAATGTTTTTATTGAAAAGGCGGACATTAAAACGCTTCCGCCAATTACAAAACACACCTAGGATGAATATTCAATATGTCCAAAACAACATTTGTTTTCTTACAATTTAAGGCATTTTCAAATGAAATCAATTATTCAAAACCCCTTGTTACTCGCTCTTTGTAATGTTATTAGCAGCTGACTATTAACTGCCAAAATGTGTCAGAATGCATAAATATTTGAGACTGTTTAGTTGTTGCTGTTTTTCCTAATTACAATCAACCAAGTAGTGGACTGTTCATCCCTTTTACAAGGACAGCACTGCCGTGACACAATACTTTTATTTTTCATTTTATCTTCTGCTGGTATACGTCACTTATAATTGGTTCTCGAACTTGCTGATACATGTGAACCTTCTTTGTGTTCTTGATCAGTGTTTGTGAGCTCTTTTGTATACCCTCCTTGTTTTTCGGCATGGTTAGTGTCCGTAAACCCTCCTTGTTTTCATGGCGTTGTTCATGTCTGTAAGCCCTTCTTGCTTTCTTGGCATTATTCATGTCTGTAATCCCTCCTTGTTTTCTTTGCATTGTTCATGTGTGTACGCCCTCCTTGTTTCCATGGCGTTGTTCATGTTTGTACGTCCCCCTTGTTTTCATGGCGTCGTTCATGTTTGTACGTCCCCCTTGTTTTGATGGCGTTGTTCATGTTTGTAAGCCCTCCTTGCTTTCTTGGCATTGTTAGTGTATGTAAGCCCTCTTTGTTTTCGTGGCATTGTTAGTGTATGTAAGCCCTCCTTGTTTTCGTGGCATTGTTAGTGTATGTAAGCCCTCCTTGTTTTCGTGGCATTGTTCATAGTACTGTTCATGTCTGTAGGTCTTATTGTTTTCTTGGCATCGGTAGTGACTGTAAGGCCGCAATATTCTCATTGTCTGTGAGCCTTCATTGTGTCTCGATAAGTGTTTTTTGGCCTTTCTTGTGTTCTAAATAAGTATAGCTGAGCCTTCCTGTTGAATTGTTGGTGTCTATGCGTCTACGTGTATTACACGCGGTCTTGGTCTGTATTACGTTTCCATGTTTAAGCTGTTAAATTTCTGCATGTTTTGTTCTTGTGTTGGATTTTAAACAACGATGATTATTGTGTTAATTGCTTTTACAGAAGCATCGATGCGTTTCCATATTTCTGCCATATAATCCAAGTCAAACAGGCGTTTATCTTCCATGGTGATTCATTCCCTATTATCTAATTACGACCACGAAAGGGAATCATTTAAACCCTTCAAACGAACTTGTGGAAATGTAAGACTAAGATTGTAACAATTAGGCTTTTTGGAATGAAATTGAAAACGAAAATTGCTATTTTGCAAAAAGAAACAAAACACGGGATTAAGATGCAATTATGACTTTAGAAATCGAGGATTTTGACAGTTATGACAAAACTGGGCGTTATAGATAAGAATGCACGTCGCCCGGTTCAAACCATTCCTTATTGAGAAAGAACACCTTCCATATTCATGTCATTATCTGTTCGTATATAGAGGTTAGTTTAGTGGTCTGCGCAGCTACACCGTACGAGCTTGTGAAACGGCAAATTCCTTCAGTTTATAGAAGAATATCCACAGACATATTGAACAGTGACATGCAGTGTCGAAATGGGCAAGGCATTTTTCATATATAAATCGTCAGAGGTTATTAAATATCGAATTGCCTATCTTTAAACATGTACATACCTGATAAATTGTAATCAATAATCTGATACTGATTAGATTAACAGTACAGGTGCCCGAACACAGTTCTGCACAAACACAAACGTTACCTTCTCTAATAAATATAACTACTAAGGCTAAATTGTTCGTTCTTATTCTGTCCTTGATTTGGCGAGACATTTCAGTGACTATCCTTTGTAACATCATAGCAACGGGCAAGGTTGTAGATTTGTGAAAGACGGGTTCCTAGGGAGACACTGTCGAGGGGCGTGTAGGTAGAAGAGGAAGGAAAAGACAAAGGTCCTACATTTGTATTGTAGGTGCTGCAATGATTTCAGTTTTTATTTAGTAGAAAACAAAGGGGAAAGCTTTTCTACAGGACGGACCGTTACTTATCGCCTATAAGGATAACTTGCAGTTGAATACAGCATGTGTATTTCTCCCAAGTCTTGCAGGGGTTGACACTGAATAGCTCAAAACTGTTTCTTAACCGGTCAGATGATGACATTGCAGTAGTTTGTTTAATTTGAATCCGGAAGCAGTGATTGACCCCGAATTGACCTTTCAGCAATGTCATGGATATATATGTAAGAAAATAATACCGGGTTCAACGCCGCAAGCCTGAAAAATACGAACGCAATATGCCACTGATTAAAGCGTGTGGAACATGCAATGATACCGATATAAAAATCTATATTTACTCTTTATATCTGTATTTGGAGTTGATATTTGCGATACTGTATTAAAAGTGTCACATCAACACACAATCCTTCTCCAGGCAGGACTGAAGACATTATTGTTATTACATTCTTAACGGCCCGTCAACACAGGGGAGGTCATTAGGGCCAATATATGGTCGATAAAAACATGTTAAAGGAAATCACCTCAAACAAGCGTGAATGTAAAAGACAAATGTCAATTTAAGTATTAAAAGTGGGTATGGTTAGCTATATAGTAGTCTAGTATTCGCATAGGTGGTAAGGACAGCTGGTATCAAACACATATCAATAACGTGTAAATTAACATTTACGATTTATACAACAAGTTGATTGCACAAAAATGGCTATGTTGATGTTAATGACCTCTCAATGACCACGGTATGACACGGTCTGTACAATCCTTACACCAGGTTGATTAGCTCATCTTTCCATTAACACAAAGTATGTTCTCTCCTGCTGTTATTCATATTGGTTCCATACTCAAATTTCCAGTTTATGGATAAACAACGTGAATGCAACCCGATATAAAAATACTGAAGTAAGTGAAGGCACAGTAAATAGTAGACAAGCCGACGTGTTATGGATTCCGAAGCCGTAGCACATAGGTCTTCAGCAGTGTTTATCGCCTGCTAATTTCCGTCTGTTATACTGTCGTGCAGCTTCAGCAGCGATTTCCTGAAAAGAGAAAATTGAATTCATTAAATCACAAAATATCCTTGGTGACGGAGAGATGAATTTCGAATTAACGCGCAAATGCGGAAAAAAGTTTAAAATCGATTAGAAACAATAGTATTACTAGTATGTGTCTAAATAGTTTAATCTGACATGTTACAGAGAATGTTGTCTGGGCACGGAGATGACCCGTACAACATGTCATACACAACCTGTACAACAGTCATACACAACCTGTACAACAGTCATACACAACCTGTACAACATGTCATACACAACCTGTACAACAGTCATACACAACCTGTACAACATGTCATACACAACCCGTACAACATGTCATACACAACCTGTACAACATGTCATACAGAGCCACCCGTACAACATTATATACAGAGCCACCCGTACAACATTTCATGCACAACCTGTACAACATGTCAAACAGAACCACAGGGTTACCCGTACAACATTTTATACAGAGCCACCACAGCAATATTTCATGCGATGTTGCAGGACTTTCTGCACAATATTTTTATACAGAGCTGCACTTACAACCGTTCATATTCGCTTATTGCACGACTCTGTTGCCTTTTATTATTTGTTTTTCAATGTTTTAATTTCTTCTACATTTATCAATAAATAATCAATCTCTATCAATACTACATCAATAAAGAAACCGTTAATACTATAAACCTATTCGAGCGTAGCAAATTAAGATATCACATTTCATATTCGCTAATTGCAAAACTCCATTGCTTTTTTTCTAAAAACATTCTACTAATACATTCATCGATAAATGATTAATAATAATCAAAACTAAATCAACCAAGCCATCGTTACTACAATAAATGTATATAACGTCCATAACGAATTAATAAATCACGGGGTTCTGTATACACATGGTAACAGTGTACATTACCGTATTGGACTTTCCGTTCGCTCCGCTAGGAATCATTTTGATGAGTTGTGCTTTGTTTACTTCCTTCAGCATTCGATGAAGTTTGTAAGTCACGCACTGCTGGACTGATCACATCTTTATGGCGTATGAACTTGCTGTTTCATTTCACAGCTGACCTGAATTTTTAAAAAGGGATGATCACGAAACGAAGTCAAATTACATTCTTATTTGATAAAATATGCCATCAAGATCTATATTAAGTATCACAGTAATGGCGTGGTAAAAAAGGCGAGGAATTTTTGACAATTAAATCCATCTTGAAATGAAATGAATGTAAATATAGGGGAATTTTGGCATAGCGAATACAGAAACAATCAATAACGACTTATTGTAACTATAACCGGATGAACCACATGTGGTGCCCTTCTGAATGAACGAGCGGTGCCTGCTGTACTTACAAAGTTAACACGTAAACAACGCATCCGTATTCTTTTATTGACGCATTCCTCTATCTTGGGACTTGTATTAGTTCTTATCAGGCCAATTAACAGTCACTTTAACCACAATATACAACGATTATGCAATCAATCATTACACAAACCAATATAAATCCATTCCCAGTCAGACAATTGTTTAAGACTGGTAGGTAAAATATTAGCTTAGCAACCAGACTTTTTTTTGATATTGTGACATCTCAACTCTCATAGCATGACATATTGATCTTAACTAGAAAAACAATATATCATGTTCTTACAAAATAACCAGGCGTATTAGAAATGATATATTTCACTGCGTCAACACACAACACAGTGTACACCTATGCTTGGTATCATCGGCGCCTTAGATAATATTAATGATATATTGTGAGAACATTTTGTTATCACTTTTTATAATTGACACCTTGTGTGGACATTTCGTTTGAATTGACACCTTGTGTGGACATTTTGTTTGAATTGACACCTTGTGTGGACATTTGTTTGAATTGACACCTTGTGTGGACATTTCGTTTGAATTGACACCTTGTGTGGACATTTCGTTTGAATTGATACCTTGTGTGGACATTTGTTTGAATTGACACCTTGTGTGGACATTTCGTTTGAATTGATACCTTGTTTGGACATTTGTTTCAATTGATACCTTGTGTGGACATTTGTTTCAATTGATACCTTGTGTGGACATTTGTTTGAATTGATACCTTGTGTGGACATTTGTTTGAATTGATACCTTGTGCAGACATTTCGTTATAATTGGCCTGTTGTTGGACGTCATGTTATAATTTACACTTTTTGTGGTAATTTTGTTCTAATCGACACCTTTTTATAGACATTTTGTTTACATTTACACAATGTGAACATATTTTGTAATAACTGTCACCTCGTGAAGTCCTTTTGTTATGACGGACTACTAACCTACATCCTTTGGTACCAGCGAAACTGGTTTACACATTTTGCCATCAATAATTCATTATTAAAAGGCAGTAATTTTTATTTGTTATGTCAGATTTTGTTGACAATTTGATTCCTATCTCAAATTCCTTGTGTTGGTCGACACCATATCTATATATTGGATCTGGAGTTATAACAGCAGAATAAGTAGTAAACACAAAATCACTGAAATATTAAGAACCATAGTATGACGGACCCTTAAAAATAATTTAATACAAGTAATGATTAAACAAAAGTATGCAGTGAAACTGTTTTGGACTATGTTCGGTCATTGACACTGATAGTTAAAAAAAAAGTATGTTTTCTTTCCTGAGACTAGGGAAAGCGAAGTCGATACGTCCCCAGCTACAGGCTCGTATATCTTTGGGTAATATCAATTATTCACAAGTGCGTTAGAGCGGTAACACATTCCCCAAGGTAAATGTACAAGTTTTCTTTTCAAATCATAAAAATAGCTATTGTTGCCTTCATTTTTCTGTTTCTGCGAATCAATGTTTCATTAAAGGAGCTGCTATTCTGCTGGTGCCATGCAAGAAAGGCTGAGAGGCTAGCAGTGATAGTGGAGAGATGTTATCTGTCTTTCTTAAATTTCCTGCGGCATTAATCACTGTCCCTCTCCAGTTGTTACAATGCCTCCATTTCACATTCACAACCAATCTGGGGTTCTTCCAGGTAGTGAAAACTAAGTGTGAACTCATCAATAACGTCGTCCTGACAAAATTTCCCTTGACCCTGTTCAACTTTGCAGGGTAAGGGAGCATAACCAGGAAGCGATTATGTGAGATGTCCAGGACCCCCGTACCACTGACATAAACGTTAGCTATGAATTGAAATTCCCAAGAATATTGCAATGCAGGAAGATGACTAGACTTGTTTCGCTAGGGAATAACGCTATTTGTTTACTCCAACACATACAAAATGGTCACGTACATCACTAACCTTGACAAACTAATCAACGCTGCACTAACACAAGGGGTTATTAGGGGTAGTTTTATGGAGCATCGAATGGTGTTAAATACTGGTAAAACGTCGTAGAACATTCAGCTGTGTGTTGGAAAGCGCTGACTGTGTGGTTGAATAAAATTTCTCTAAAAATAGAAAGTTCGTTAGAGAAACTACAATTACATCTGTTGAAGTATCAAGTTTCACACTTAACAACACTGTAATTAGTTTGTATGGATGAAGGAACACACAATTAAACGTCATTATGACCATATATGGTAACAGCGGGCACCATCCCAGGCTGACAGTTGTTTACGTCCTGTTAATGAAGTACATGGATCAGTTACTACCGATAGTAAAATTGTTAGCGACAGGTGTCTGCACATGTGTATTTACTGTCGTATTTAGAACGCAAAATGGGATACATACAGTCAGTGTTTGATCGAGAAATTTCAAACTATAACAAACATTATCCTTTAAAAATCGTTCAGGTTATATATTGAACATTGCATTTCTCCTTGCAAAATGCACTCACTGAAATAAATTACTCGAATAGCAGTTTATAAAATATTGTTAATGAACTTTGTACATATTTTTAGAGAATTCATAATCACATTTTTTTATAATGTTGAATAGTAATACTCATGTACCGTGCAGTTTTCAAGATCATTATAGAAACCTTTGATGGTCAAACACAAATTGAAAGTGTAGTTGAATACTCATGTTCATTGGTCGCCAGTAAAAGCTAGAGTCAGTTAAAAGAGTTGATACATTTAAAGACTGGACCTTTTAGTAAAGGATATGGTTGTACTATTTAATCAATTTAATTTGTTATTGAAGTAACTGGACCAACTGCTCACCATTTACGGTGACACTAAATTTTGAAATGTGTTCAAATGTTACCAAAGTTGAAATATATGTATGCAAAAATAGTGAACCACTAAGAAATTGCAGTGATCATTATATTGACCTTTGATTTGACCTCTGAATGTACGACCATTAACTTATAGAGAGTGTTTGGTGCTTTGTTGCATTTTGGTTTGGTATTATTGTGTTAAGCGTGCCGTTAATAGGTATGGTTATTTAGGGCACACCTCCATTTATGTAGTATGCGGGTACGTGAGTAAAACTGCATGAGGCGGTATGTTGCTGTATTTGTTTCCTTTGCGCGGACCTGGGTCCGTATTCGTGAAACCGTCCTCATGCTTAAGCATAGATTCTGTGCTCGAACCAACTTTCTTGTGCCTTGCATACATCTTATGATACTGTAAACAATTCGAGTCTAGATATTGAAAACATTATTCAGCAGTAGGTCTCTCCAAAAATCCTCCAAATCATTGACAAAATGCAAATATTAACTACTTTAGCACCAGAACAAGAAACTGGGCCTGAGCACAAAATCTCAGTTTGAGCATGAGAATGGTTTCATGAATACGTACCATGATCCCGACTGTAAAGCGGAACCTATCTGAAATAAGCTGAAGGCACCAAGCACAGTATTCAACCCAATCACATTATACTGATACCTGCTTACCCCGAATGCTGGACGTTTAGCAAGAAATAATAAATACCATTTTAAAGACTTTGGTATATCCTAGTATAAGAAAGAACCCATTGCCTTCCTCACTTACCCTAAATGTGAGGTAGTGCCTCGCATGGCGCTAGGTAATTTTAAAGACTGTCAGGAAGCAGAGAGAAAATTTCCAATGGTACAGTGGGTGCAGCCGATTTATTTTTGTTACATTGGTGTCGACAAATAGCGGGCATGAACAACTCCAATTCCGTAGGGGCTCTCTCTGACAACATGCAGTGTATAACAGCAGGTTTAATATGTTTTCTATACCCACCTGCAGGGGTAGTAGCTGATGTCACAAGTTTGTTTGTTTGTTTGTTTGATTTTGTTTAACGTCCTATTAACAGCTAAGGTCATTTAAGGACGGCCTCCCATGTGTGCAA